>JAUTBV010098522.1:0-33670 GCA_032361325.1 Lepetodrilus fucensis
GTAAAACAATAATTGATAGCGGTACTTAGGGAAGTGTTCTTCTTTCTCGCCACTCATATATATTGCTATAAGAAATAAGAACATCGTGTAATATCCTCTATATACATAACAGTGAAAACATCATGTTTGCAAATAACATAATACAGAGAGAGAGAGAGAGAGAGAGAGAGAGAGAGAGAGAGAGAGAGAGAGAGAGGGAGAGAGAGAGAGAGAGAGATAGAGAGAGAGAGAGAGAAAGAGATAGAGAGAGGGGAAGGGAGAGAGAGATTATATTTAAGAAACAGAAAGTGGGAAGGAAGTAGTGGAGGAGATGGAGAGGGAATAAGGGAGAAGGAAATAGATATGATGGAAGGAAGGAAGGAGGGAAGGTAATAAGAAAAACACCAGACACATTCATGTCAGCGTTCACACGTTAATGTGGAGCCAGCACTTCTGATACATCCAGGTATCATTGATATCTGTAATCGGTGGTAATGGGATACAGCTATCCAAATTTTACATCATCCTTTCTATAGCATCAGCGTTGAAGCTCCCGCAGATAACATGTGGTAGTCATCTAAACACAGTTTTACTTACTGTGCAACTATGTCCTCCGGGCGGATGTTGAAACCTCCTAACACTTTTATTAAACTAGCTCTGGATATGTAGCCGTTGTTGTTGAGATCAAACATCTGGAACCCTGTCAGCAGAGCGCTTGATAACGATCCACACTTGAAATAACAAAGAGACTAGCATCAGATATATAGACACACATGAAATCTCTACCATTACTATAGTTAATTTCGTTCTGCTAACATTTTATAGCTCTGTATGCCGAAGGAAAACAAAGATAAGTTTCTACTGCATGTTTCTTAGAGGTTTGGAGGCTAACTTCATGGGCAAGTCATCATTTTTTTCTGAGTTATTACATAAGTTAATTAGTACATACGTATTAACGGAAATGAACTGATGCTACTATACTAACTTCACATTCAGGCCTTGGTGTAGTGATGGTCTTGTAGAGGGTTGGCTGCCTGTACTTCATGCCTTCATCGTAATTATTAGCAAACAATGACACGTTCTTCACCGGCAGATACGAGGTGGTTGTGGAGGTGTAGTTGTGGGCGGTGGTCGGTCGTATTCTGCTGGCAAGGGGCGTGTCCATGACATCCTTTGTTTCTGTAGAGGTCCGGGTTTCTGTACGATGAGTGACCTCCCTTCTGGTTATGGCGGTGCCAGGCCTTCTGTATGTATCGCGGTCAACTCTTGGGGCATACGGCCTTCAACATAGCAAGGGAAACAATATACTGTATTGATACAATAGACAACATACTGCGATAATGTATTTAACAGGAATACATATGGAGTTATGTAAGTTCCTGGTTCTTGAAGCATCTGAGTTAAATTGCGATCATGGTCAAAAACAGAACATAGATTCAATTTAGCAGAAACGTCACGATTTGAGAGCTTCTTCATTGATTTTGATTTGAGATCGGTTAATATACAGTTTCATAGACAAAACTATACAATAGCAAATTGGCTGGAAGAACCATCTTACGTTTTCAGTGGTTCTTCTTTATCTTGGGGCTTGGAATCCGGTATTATACAGTTTCATAGATAAAATACAATAGAAAATAAATTTGTAGAAATGGCTTACGTTTTCGGTGGTTCTTCTTTGAAAACTACAACAGTTTTTGGTTTGGGGTCTGTTATAGTGACCTCGGTATACACCGGAGCTCTGGTTCCTACATCGTGTTGAACTACAACCTCTGTCTTGTCTAGAGGATCACGCCAGTCGCCTCGTATCTGAGGTAATACATGTCATCATATAAACATACTGATTTTCTATAGTATCTTTGCACTTGGTACTCACATCAAACGTTAGGTCTACTTTCTTGAAAGCTTAATTTCTGATGGCCTTTTACATGGAATTTTTAAGAAGACAGGAAATGGTGAAGACTCTTGGGTTCGTATGCACACACGTAGTTTAGGCTAAACTAGGTTTAAGCGAAGAGTTATACTACTGTCTGTGTGATTCTTAAACTAAGGTTTAACTAAACTACGTCTGTGTATACGGGCCTTTGAGTTTGAAGGATATGTTACAAAATTACGTACTATTTATATGGTATAGATGGTGATGGTCTAACATTGGCTAACCTACCTGAGTGTCGTACAGCTCATCTGACCTCTGGCTGTCTGGATACGTGACATAGTATTGTCCTGGCCGAGTGGCACGAGCTGTAACAGAAATCCATAGGCATAATGATAGGTAGGCTTATATTATTTTCAAAAACGATCATTCAAAATATGTCTGTGAAACACTTCCTAGCAAGTCCCTGTCTGCGATAATTACCATGGTCGTTTTTGTAATTGATATTTCTACCTCATATGACGAGGTTCTTGGCCCGAGTGAATATAAATGTTCAGGGCCCATGTTCACGAATCTATCGTATGCGTACCGAACTATTTACAGCCTTCGTCGAGAAACAATTAATGATTCCGAAATACTTCAATGTTTCTTCCACGAATGCTTAAAACGATTTCGTTAGATATATACGATACCTTCGGGAATATGGTAGCGGTTCTGTTATAAATTTACCATGTGTATGAACACATTCTCAAGCAAGAGCACACCTTCTACCATTGCTTTTAAAAAAGGAAATATAAGAAACTCTCCTTAACCCTCTCCACGCTGAAGGCAACCGGAGATGCCCTAAAGAGCAGTGACTGTGCCTACTTCAAGAGGGAAAGAGTTAAAGACCTACTTTTCTTATATCCACGGTTCTGTGATATTTCCAATTCCAACACATCGATTTTACAAAGCTATGAATGAATGAATGAATGATGTAATCATAGGGTATGGTTTATATTTGCACATTCCTAAGTAATATATTGTTAGTATAGTCTATAGAATGCATGTATATGCTACTGTCTAATGTACGATACAGTTGAGACGAGTTCTGAATGTTAGACATATGGAAACCATCATCATTATCATTGTGAAAGCTTCACATCCTTGGCGACAATTCTGTTTTGACATCAACACCGCCCTTGACGATCGCATCATTGTGCAATTCCCTTTCAAACCCGCCATCAACAATCTATTCAAGTCATACATAAGAATAACTAACTAACGACCCATCACTTGCGGGTTTGCTTACCAGTTGCCATGGAAACAAATAAACGATTTCCGTAGCGGTGCTAAGGTCGTGGGACGGAATGTACATATGATCGTTTGTTAAAGAGTTATTGGTAATGATTTCCTTAATAACAAAGATATATCGATATTGAGGGAATTTGTAGTTGTCAATAATACTAACCATCCTTAGTCCACGAACAAGGTATTGGTTCATTCACTATGGATCAGTGAGTTTATCATGTAATTGTAATCTGACTAAAGTGCCCGTCTGGCGTTGAATTAGTAGAGGTAAACAATCATTATCAAGCTGCAACTGTGTGTCGTTCTAATAATATGCTCAGTACTGATGGTCAGCAACTATTTCCAACAAATTCTTGGACGATCAGTAGTATATGATGGAATTTGAATATGAACCATGACGTAATTATTTATTGTATTTAGATTAATTCTCCTTCAAAAGCTCTAATATCTTGCGCTGAATCATAATAAGCATAGATTTATATAGTGCATTCCATCATAGTGATCGTCCAAGAATTGCTTGAAAATAATTGCTTACTATCAGTATTGAGAATATTATTGAAACTCGGGGTCTTTCAAATAATCAGATAATTAATGTACATTATTTTATTTTTGTTTTGATATATATATATATACTGGACAATTTTGGTTAAATTACAAAATATCCGTTTTTACATTTCAACTGCACATTTTCAGGAATATATTAATATTACATTTGCTAAAATATAGTTTCAGTGAAGGTAGGATATATATTTATTAATGTACATGTATATGAAACGTAAAATGTAATTCAATTAGGAATATTGATGTTGGCGCCAACAAATTGTACATCAATATTGTTGTTCAGAAAACGACTTGCATATATCTTTGAACAGCAACATGGTGTATGTTGATATGTGCTTATAAGGATCTTATATTGATCATTTAAATATCTTGTCATAAAGTGTTATATTATGGAATATAACCTATACTACCATCTGTATGGATAGACTCTGTACGTTACAACATTCTACTGTCCATGACATGTGTTGATTATCAGTGTCATGAGGTATACATATTTAAATACACCTAAACATTCGTAGTGTCAGTAAGCTAGATATGTGTGCTTGTGCAATTCAAATGTTAGATCATGTGTGATATATCGACTTATCGATAACAGTTGCGTTACGTAGGCTATACTAATGCATAGGCTACTACAAGGTATAGCTTCTAGCCGTGGACTGAAACGTATAAATAATGCACAGTAAGACACACTGATTGTCCGTGTGTTGATACATTAAGCCTTGCTGCATGATAAAGCTGTTTGGAATGTCAAGACACGAGAACATACACAGTATAAACACATACCCGACGTCCATTTGTAGTCGTCACTTCCATAGCGATCATCATAGTTGTGTTTCAGTACCCCGGGCCTTGTGTATCCGCCATAAGACTGCTCACGGCCGAGGGTGGAATACCCCACACCCCTCAGATCCCGACCCCCAGGGTTCGTAACGCTCCACCGTGAGGGTGCGAACGCCATTCCAATATTCAGCTGATTATACTAATATGCTTCCCGCCCGTCTTCAAATGTGGAACAAGACGACGACATAAACACGTGTCATTTGTTTCGTTGCTTAGCAATGGTTGACAATCATGTCAACACTAGCATACGAATCTGTCAGTGTTCCGTGGCCGTTCTTTTGTACATAGCATGTCAGAGAACGTTGTAGTAGGCCTACGTAGTGGTAGAGCTTTCCTCGCCAAACAGATCAATAGTCAATATCGCATATATTTCATACCTACTGAGCCAATCATTTGAATGCTGTGTAGGAGACTGGAGTATTTAGTATACGGCATATACTCTATAAGCTTAAATGGATATGTGCACAGCTAGGCTCTAGTAAACACGAATACTTAACATAATGAGGCGGCGACAAGACTGAACATGTCGTGTGCTAATGTACAGTTGCATTGTGTGATCATTACTTTACCTCTGTGCGACTCTGCATGTGTATATATGTGTATATACTACTATGAAGTATGCATACGGACCTTTGATTACAACACAGAGAACTTGCGAAAAAGTATTGATTAAGGATTACAGTCGATTATTTCCTTTGAAAGATCATATAAAATATTTAAATAATTCTAGCGAATTAGACTGTTTAGTCAGAATACATTTAGTCAGAGTAAGTATTATATGGATATTTAGTTATGGTAGGCATATGGGTATATGTTGTGAGTATCGTATGGACATTTAGTCAGTGTAGGTATCATATATGGACATTTAGTGTAGGTACTATATGAACACCTAGTCAGTGTTACTGTGTAGGTATGGACATTTAGTCAGTGTAGGTATTATATGGACATTTAGTGTAGGTACTATATGAACATCTAGTCAGTGTTACTGTTTAGGTATGGACATTTAGTCAGTGTAGGTATTACATGGACACATTGGGTTTTGTTGAGATGTATCCCTGTATCCTACTTTGCAGAGACAAACTAAGTAGTTGCATATAAATGTGCATAGACAATTTAGATCTTTCTTATTCCATATATGTCAGTATTCTAAATAGGATAAAATAATTGTTTTTACCTGATAGTACCGTATACGTAAATAATAATGTTGTGCGATTGCAATTAAAAACGCCTCAAAATAGTTATATTACGAGCGCTTCACTAGGTGTAAAGAACGTAATCCCAAAATGTTCAAAGAATGTAAATTATGAGTCGGGGTAGTAGTAAGATATGTTTGGATATCTCATCGTTAGATTATAATACTGAACAAATAATACTCATAGCGCTTTAAAAGGAAACGATTAAATATAAAGCCAAGATAACAAGTTTTTAAAAAAAGGTAGTGGAAAACGAGTACATTTTCAGTCATTTACCGAGCGCTTCACTCAACTTACTACCACTTTACTAAAAGATAAACATACAAAGTATGAAGCGCTCGGTAAATCACTGGATATATATACCAAATGGACGTAAAAGTGTTACACTACAATGTCATGTTTTTTTCTTCTCACTTTCTTATTGGTACTTAACAGTATAAATAATCACTGTAGTAACATACCAGTTGATTAATAAGCATGTAATACGCCTGCATAGACAAAGATACACCAGCTGTGAGGACCAAAGATTGTTTGTAACTTGTAAGACATTACTCCGATAGTAATACACTTACATGAATTGAAAAATAACGAATTTTACAGTAATTATAACTTTTCAAACTAGAGTATTTGTAAAAGTGATTAGAGAAATGTAATATGTAGGTATATGTTTTAAAGCAAATATGCTTAGTATATATGCATGTACCAAGAGGAATACTGCTACTGATATCAATAATGATATCGATGATATTTAATTCAATTATTCAAACCGAGCTTGTAATAAAATTAAAATTAAAATAAAAACATGACAAATTATTAGCAATATTTGTTTTTATTAGAGACACTGCAGTTAACAAACAGTGAATGTCAAATCCATGTTCAGGGATAGTGAAGCACTAAGAGGTATAATGTACATGCATAGTATGCTGGAGGGAAAACCGTATTTGAACACAGATAGTATGGAGTGTAGTTAGGAATATGGCAATCAAGTAAACAAAGATCCAACAAACTGAAATAAATAGTCAAACAGTGCTGGTTTTACCATTGGAACATAGGAAAACTTTGAGCAAAAATGATGTGGGACTTCATAATGTACAAATACTGAGAAAACAATTTGACTTCTTAAATGTACAATGATATGAAATTATATGTACAACAACTTTTGATTTTTCTCATGGAATAAAACTAACGACATAGTTTACTGAATCATGTCAGATTAATTTTGTTAAATAAACAATAACAAATTTCTTAAATTTATCACAAATTCTTTAAAAGAAACATTGAAATACAACAAAGTTATGACATGTAAACATCAAAATTATGAAAAGTAATTGGTCACTTGGAATCGTTTTAATATATAATCAAAGTGATTGTTTTTATTTTCCATTTAAGTGATTATTTTTATTTTTCATTTGAATATTATGTCCCTAGTTTGAAATGAAGATGATGACACAAACACAAAAACATTTTCAATTCACACAAAATCTTGAATGATAAGTGAACTTTCTTTATCATAAATTGTCAATAGTATTCTTTATCTCATAAAATGTCATAATAAACATTTGGTTAGTATTTTTATTTTTAATATATTTATTTTTTTTAAACTCAAAATGTATATGCAAATAAATTTGCATTACATTTATTTAAAGTGAATTAAAGCTTCTATCTAATTGGAGAAAAAAAATCAAAACAGTTGAACAAACCTTGTTAATGTACCACTAGTATTTAAAACATTTGACTTTAAAAGAAAGTTCATCAATAATGATCCCTGCCCAATAAGAAATATTGCACATCACAGCAAACACTTTTCACAAAACATTTGTACAATAATAATTTTCAACCCTCCTTTCAAGGAAAGTTCAGTCAGTATAACGCCTCTTTATGCTACTGATTGTTGTGAACAATTGGTCGAATTGAACATTTTAGATATAATTGTATACACTTTAACATAGTTTAATAGTATTCAATACAATAACTCAACTCATAGTATTTGTAAAAATGATTACATGTTATATTTATCAAAACAAAATGAACGCAATATTCACTCTCACAGTCACACAAACACATATGTAAACACACAGTTATTATATGGCACTGAATAATTACTTTGTAAACACATTTCAACCAGAAACAGAACTTGAACACCTTTGACACAGTTCATGAATCTACACAGAAGACTTCTTATTTTCATATAACATTCTGCATTCAATAGCTACAGGCAACTACTCATCCTCTAGAACACAGGTCCACTGTCTAAAATATATACCACTGGTCCTGGACAATTGGGGCCACTTGTCACCATTTTAGCCTTCTCAGGTCAAGATGAATACAAATGAAATGGTCATATATTAATTCAACCACAGAGCACATATTAACGCTCTCCCTGCTGAATTAAGCACAGACACTGCTCTTTAGGATATCAGCATGGAGAAGATTAAGCTTGCAAAATTTGGTGAATAAAATGTGCAAGAAAATTATTTATGTACTTGGCTTATATTTATGTATTTATGTCTATGTTTTTAGACTATTATTTTTATAATACAAATCATGTCCTCTTCAGAACAGGATTCCTGATAAGCACTTTGTCTGGGGTCATAGATGTAGCATACAAAAGAGCAGTGACTGGGTCTGTATATTGAGGATGGCAAATACTGGGATGATGGTAACATAGGCATCAATACACACTGAGAACGATAACACAGCACAGGATATACAGAGTAGACATGAAGTTTCATAAAGCTATTATAGCCCTAGTGTTTTACATTGACTATCATTAATAGTATGTAGTGTAACACTTGCATTACAAAACCAGCTCCAACTCAATATATGGTTGCATTAAATTATTATTAGGATAACGTTAAACAAAAATTATTTTGCTCAGAAAATAATTTTAATATACAAATATTTTATTGCTATTTTTGTATTTAAACAAAAATACTTACTTTACTTATCAAATAGTTAACTCTATCATGTCAATACCATTATATTTGCTTTGATCAATAACTTGATTTTAAAATATCTTTGATAGTATGATATTTTCACCACAGTACTAAATACTACTAGTATTTAGTCATTGGGTGAACAATGTCAATGAACATACCATGGAAACATGTAATTCAAATGTAATGAAAAGAAAACAATTGGTCCTTAACTCATGGAATGTGTGTTTCAAGAATTTAAACAAGAACATATATGATAATGATTGAATTGATTAATCATCTTTAACATTAAATTTCAAGGTATTACAAATATTAACTTCTGGTATAAATAATTCCATATACAAATGTGGATTTTTGTAAAGTAATGATTTATCAAGCTAATAATCAGTACAAAATGACATGGTAAAATGAGCAGATAATAGATAATTCTATAGGACAATAGTCCTAGATTTGATTGTTTGCTTGTGAACAACACCACTGTCAACACATGAAAGCATCTGATAAATTAACATTCATAATTTGAAACAAATAATAAAAACTTTACATTTTTTATTAAACTCTAAAATCTGAGCTATTTCTTTCTTTTTCTGTCAGAAATTGCACATCTGTTGTGGCTTCATAGAAGCAATTATAATAATGAGCATGTAAAATGTAATACAAATGTTTGTAGACTATTAATACTTTCTTCAAGCAGTATTATTTGCATAGGCCATGAACGTCAAGCAGTATTATTTGCATTTCAATCAATGAAATCTGGATTTATATTATTTCAATGTCTGTGCATTTTATTGGAAAGATTGTAATTGATTGTCTAAGCAATTGGAACAAGATTTATTTTAAACAGAAACAAATACAGAATCTCAACAAGATTCCAGAAACATTGTATAGTCAACGATCAACTCTTTCTTCAGAAAATACTTCAAATGTGTATGTCATATTGTTCTCACGTTCTCAACACGAGCTCCTGCTTTCCTCCTGCACGATCTGTTCATCAGAGTTGTCCATGCTTATCATGGCCTCCCGTTCCATCTGTTCCATCTGTTCCTCCTGTTCCGTGCACCTGCTGAGATCTGTTGCTGCCTCCTCCTCCTCCTCGCTGCTGCAGATGCTGCTGACCCCGCTGATGTGGCTGCTGTTGTTAGGAAGCAGAGGACACTCCTCCATCTCCTCCTCAACCTCCACGTCACCAGCAGACTGGAAGAAGTCCTTGCCCATCTCCAGCTCCTTGTTGAAGGTGAAGGTGGAGTCTATGAGAGTGTTGTAGTCAGCCATGGAGCCCGCAGGAACACAGCTGCCGGTCTTCCAGTGGGTCTTCAGCCCGCTGGCACTGATGTACTTCCTGTTGCACTGAGGACATTCATAAGGTCTCTCATTGGTGTGGAGCCTACGGTGCAGCTTGAGGTGGACGAACTGAGTGAACTTGGCTGGACAGTGTTTGCAGTGGAAAGGTTTCTCCCCGCTGTGGAGTCTCATGTGAGTCTTGAGGTTGCTGGTGCTGCTGAACCTCTTCCCACAGGTCCCACATTCATGAGGCTTCTCCCCCGTGTGTACCAGGTGATGCTTCTGCAGGTGGGCCAACTGAGTGAAGCCTTTCCCGCAAGTCTGGCAGATAAAGGGTCGCTCTCCTGTGTGAGTTCTGAGGTGGACCTTCAGGTTTGACAACTGACCGAAAGTCTTGTAGCAAACATTGCATTCGTAGTGCATCTTGCCATCCCTCTTCTTCAGAGGATATGGGAGAGTTCGGTAACCCCTGTTGCCGTGTTCGCCCTTCGGTTTGCTCAGGTTCAGTACCTGCTCATTCAGAGTCTGTGAGTTCAGTTTGGACAGATCAGAGTTCATGGTGGTTTGAGCTGTTGAGTGAAAGGCTTGAGGAAACACTGGCCACGAGGGGAGAGGATATGGAGGGAATGGGAACAAATGACTAAACGGGAGCATGCCTGGCATAGGAGTGGATGGATAATACAGAGGAGAACCAAGATTGGGTCTGGGAGCACCTCCAAACAACTTATGGGAATAGTCAGTGTGGTTGAATGGGGACAGAGGCGCCAGAGCCTGGTCGAGCAGGAGACTGTTGGGGAAGAATGGGTTGATCTTGAACGGAAGAGAAGGAGGGAACATACTGGATTTGTCTTTGGGGAGAAACACAGGATGTTCACTAGGTTCACATTTGAGCCTCTCCTTCATGTGGAACATGTTCAGCTCTGGAGGTGAGTATGGTGCAGAGATGTTGCTGGGTTTGAGGAGAGTCTCCTTCACCTCGTGATTCTTCTCGATCATCTTCTTCAGAAGCAGGTTCTCGATTCCATTTTTCCTCTTGGTTGGATTGTAGGGGAACTTGGACACAGGACTCTGATGTGCTGTGGGTGGACGGGGATCTCTGAGAGGAGACTGATGTGGAGGGGTGGGAGGGGAGTGGTGGTGGTTGTGGTGGTGGTGGTTGTGGTGAGACATCAGCGGAGGGGAGTGTCGAGGCACTAGTGGGGGAGGTGTTGGAGGGGAGTGGTGAGATATGAGGGGAGGAGGGGTTGGACAGTCTCTGGAGGGACTCTCTGGGCTGCCGTCTCTCTTGTGGGTGCTGTAATCTATGACATGCTGGCTGACGTCAGAGGACATGTCCCGTCTGGCCCTCAGTGTGTCCTCTTCCTCTGGCAGGACGTAGTTAGCTGTCAGGCAATGACGGAAAGCTGAGTGCGGAACCTGCCTCTCTAACAGTTGTCGTTCTGAAAGTTGAGAATACAATAAAATTATTATCATAAGATTACTAGAAACCTATAACATCTTCTTATGGCAAAGATACATCCAGATCATAGATCTTCCTCCTAGTATCTCATACTAATGTCTTTACTTTAAAAGTTTATATATCATTGAAAATTTAACATCTACAGATCATCCCAATTTTACAAACTTCTCATATGACAGAGTCATCCAGAATGGAAATGCAATTTTACTTTACCAATTCATTCTACTTTTAACGTTTAAAAATACTGCAGCTATTCAGCCACAAAGTCTTCACTTACTCCAAGAGTGCATCTCCTCTGGCAGAGGTTTCGGGTTGAGTCTCTCGGCGTACTCCCGACTGTAGGCGACCACAATCTCGGTGTTGGCCGGGATGGCTTTCACAGTGTACAGGTAGATGTCGGACTCCAGCTGGCAGGCCAAGGTGTTCCTCAGCTCGCTGGTCTCAGAGCCGGTCAGCTGGACGTAGTGCATCCAGTTGCTGTGCTCCTTGTCGGATGTCACCACGTACTGCTTCACCTCGTTCTGGTGGAACACCTGTGAACACCAGCCATTGAGGTCTTCATTACGAAAGCATTAACTTGTATAAAGGGATGTGGAAAAGATGGAATAGTGTACAGTCATCATATTTAATTCTTCTGGCTATGAAGAAGAGGAGGAAGAAGGAGAAGAAGAAGAAAAAGTAAAAGAAGAAGAAGAAAAAGAAGGAGACAAATATGTGTGTGTATGTTATAGAATCATATTATTAATATCAGTACTATATCCATGGGGAGTATACTATATCCATCATTGATATTAAACTTCTTATTCCCTGAACCCTGTGGAAACTTAAAAAATTATATTATGATATAATAACATCTAGAAGTGTATTAGAATAACCCATCAGCAAATGCCAGGTATCAATGAAATTCACATATCCTTACCTTCCATAGATGTTTGCAGTGTTTGCCGGTGTTTGTGGGAGGTTTTGTGAAGACTTGGCCAATCAATGGTCCAAACCTGGTTCCTCTTGGGATGAAGTCCACACTCCACACTCCTAGCATCTGTCAACATTAACAACAACTTGGTCAGTGAAACTGGAGTCAATGGGTCTGCTTAGCCCAATAGGCAATGATATTAAATAGTCATTCAGTCTCAAATTGGATGTGTGATAATGTAGCCGTGGGTTGTGAGGGGAGAACATCTCAATACAATACTACAGAGTTCAGAATGTATTTAACAATATAATCTTTCCTTCGTATCCTTTCGTATATTATCCCTATATTTCTGTGTATTGACTATATAGTTCAGCTCTCATTTAACTCCCTCCCTGCTGGATTAGGCACAGGTAATGCTATTTAGGGCATCTCCAGTTGCCTGCAGCATGGAGAGGGTTAATATAATGTATGTTTGTAGGAACTAACATCAGGGTTAATGTTGGAAGGCTTGAGGGTGAGATTCCTGGGTAGCGACGCCTGAGCTCTGTTGGCGCCGGGGTTGTTGTCACAGGGGCGGTCGTGGACGATGTACACGCTGAAGTCCTCCAGCTCCTCCTCACGGAGACTGGTCATCTCCCATGGCTCCTCCATTCCAGCCCCGCCCACTGGCACACTGCAGCCTGCAACACACAGATAGAGACATTAGGAACATCAAACATCTTAAATAGACTCCTTCATAGTAGCCCTACCCATTGGCCCCCTGCAGCCTGCAACACACAGATATAAGACCACCAAATTACATGTAACATCTCAAGATCTTCCTCCTGTCCTGTCAACTTTACCATTCCTGCCCACACAGAGTATAGAAACACAGAGAACCTGCAGGGTCTCCTCATGTAGCTTCAAGCCCCAGACTATGTGACTGCTCCTAACACCACATCGCTAACCCTGGGCAATACCCTCATCAGGAACCACATTCTAAGGATGATATATACTAAGCCCACATAGTAAACATGGAAAACAATTCAAATTGCTTTATCGCACATGTCACTATGTCAACAAAATAAAGCTCTCTGATTGGCTCAATCAATGACTTTTTCTAATTATTATTCATTCTGATCTAGTAGAAAGTGAAGTGAATTGTTCAGACTAGCTAGACATGTGACTGGTGCATGAGGCTTACATGAGCTCTTGTATTGATACACGCGAGATAGGTGGAGAGTTTTTCAGAGTTATCTCCGCCTATCTCGCATGTATCACTACAAGAGCTCACGTAAGCCTCGCACACCAGTCGCATGTCTAGTCTCTGATTGGTTGTTTATATAATTTATTAAAATATTCAAACTGGCTAACAGTAGTAGAAAACAGAGTTCTATATAGACAGTGATCCCAGGGTATTTGACAGAGGTTAGTGTAGACATAATGACCTGGGTTTTCGAGGATGGAATATACATGTAGCAATTTTACAACTTTGTAGACTGATCTTCAAAATACCTTTTCATATCAATATTATAAATACTTATGATAATATTAACCTATGAATACATTTGTAACATCAAAGTTAATTTATTTTTAAGTTACAAAAAGCTTACATTGCCATGGAGTGCTTGGGTTTCTGATAACGATATAGAATTTAACAGAAGCATAGAAGCACAGTAATATAGAAACATAACACTAACATCTGCATTCGATTGTCGGATCAGGTGAGGAATATATGATATTGACAAGTTATCGACAGATGTTTATCAACCAGTTGTTACCAGTATGGTGGACAAGAGCTGTTGATTCACAGTCACGCTTCATTTCCTCGTCATCAGTAGTTTTAATTAAATATAAGTACACATACATTTTTACTGGATGAAATAATGTTCTTTTAAAAGTATTCCATCTCCTAAGTAGAGATGATTATGTATTCATAAATAAGAAATGCATGTTGTGAAGATTATTCAAACAATGCAAGTCACGACTATAGCATTAGTGACAATCAAATTCCAAATGTCATTTACCATAGGGTCCATTTACTAATTCCAGAACAATGCTGGTGAATTCATCATGGGAGTCTCTACAACAAGACTGCTATAGTACTGTATTTACATTAGTCCTGCCAGGGAATGGCTTCACTGAATATAATAAACTATTAATTTGATGCGAAGAGAGACACAATATAATGTAACAGATGGATATGGAAACTGGCATAACAAACGTGCACCTATTGTTTTAATAGATAAGCAGATGTTCAGCCAAGTGTGAATCCATTTACTGACTCGGCAAATTAAAATGATGTAAATTTGAATCCAAATTGTTTACATTTAGTACTTTAATTAAATAAATATATAGGTACAGTATACAGGGTTGCCCAATATGATAACTGGTTCCTATCTTGAAACAAATTAATTTCTCTCCATTTCCACAGTAATTAAACGAGAAGGTATCATAATTCACACAATTATTTCTATGCAGAAGTACATGTATTTTTACATAATATAAATCAAATGTTAATAAAATATCACGAAAAAACCCCACATTGACTTGCACAGATCATAGTCAGAGCAGTATCCTAAAAAATGTAAGCCATTTTGCTTCATGCAATCCTACAATAGACTTAAAAACTCATATGCCGTGGTTCCATTGATGTATACCAGTTATTTATACTCGGCCACCAATTGGCGACATGCACGTCAGGTTATGTAGCTGCTTATACGTAGATATGCATATGCATCAATTTCCTAACTAACTTTAGTTTTTTATACAAAACATAATTAATAGTGCAGTTACAGTACTGGCAAATCCACATTAAAATACCCCTAGCTACATGCCTTCATGTACATGGCTGTTTACTGATATCAAGCTCCAACCCAAGGCCAGTGTTGGCTCAATCTACTATACATTGGTTGTACTGTTAGTGGAATAATGAATTTATATGTAAATGTTCGGGATATTGTAAAGGCACGGAAAGCATATTAGTATGTATCACTACTCATTTTGTACAATCTATATCGTTGTTCACATTAGTCACAGGTCATAGAATGGTCAGTGCTGAACATATCACTGACTAAAATAATTCGTAAATGCAATAGCAAATAATAATAATATGGCAACAACCAGTTATCGTCTACAACCAGCTAGTACACTGGATAGATTAGCACATACATATTATACATTCTGTTACCCTATACATGAAAAGCTCAACACTAACCAACTCTATATAATATGGTGTAGTTTTGTCCAGATAGTTTTATGGCTTGCGGTACAAATGTCATAAGCTATGTAATACTATATAATAGTATGTATTGAACAATACGTCTTATCAAGGCAACGCTGATGACATTATACTTCTCAATAGGACAGAGTATCGGGGGAAAGATAATGATCTATAACTTCCACTGGCACAGTGCCTGCAGCTTTAATAATAGAACTAAGGACAATGAAAGTGAAAATTAAACGCATTACCCAATTGTAAACAAGTCTGGAGGACAAATGTCCAATGGTGCCAGATGTGAAGGTCTTTCTTCACGCAGGTTATATAGGACCTTTAAGGGAAAACTGGGGCAATGCATGCTCATGTACTACTGTAGATTGTGCCATGACACTAAGAATCATACAAATATATACTATGGAATATGGTTCACATATAATTATACTGAAAGTAACCCCTTGAGACAATTCAATTACAAGACACTTTAAGATATGGTTTTATGAACAGAACATGTGGATGCCTAGGTAGAATGTGGAATGACTAATCAAGCCCAATCTCTAAAGGGACTGCTATTACCAGTCTGTAGTGAACTGTGCACATAATGCTACAAGGACTGCCGGATCCAGCCTCAGCTGTTTATCAGAGCCTTCATTTGATTGGCCATAGATTCCTCTTGCAACGCTGGGAGTTCACGAAAGGTCATTTTGACAAAGTCCCCAGTGGTATTTCCATACCCGGTAGTGGGAAATAAAAGCATAAAAAACAAACCATTTATTATTTTTTCGATTGGGTTGTAATAATAATAATAATAATAATAATAATAATAATAATAATACTGTAATAATAATAATAATAATTATAATAATAATAATAATAATAATAATACCATTTAAAATAATAAAATAATAACAATAATTACATGTAGATATTAGCTGAAGGTAATCTTTTCAGATACGTACAATACTAGTACTGTATATGTGTATTTCAGAGACCAGTGGTCAGTTACACTGGCCTTGGTCTGGTATGTGTACTCTACTATGAAAGCAAATTATAGGTAAAGAAAATGGTTCATCTCATTTCTTGTGTGACAAGTGGTTATCAAGGTCACAACTTTACTATTGAATGGTTATATGAAGGATAATACACAAGCATATGACAATAGGTGAACCCTAACACTATTTCTCAGTAAATTTGCCCATTGAAATTTACATCCAAATCACATTTATTTTTTTACCACTGGTCCAAACCGTAATTATCTGAATGGAATGTTATTCAGGTACGAGCTACTTAATGCAGTATGCATTCAGAAGTGACAGCTGTTATGTATATACAGGGAAATCGTAGCAGCTGTAAGTGACTCATATACTATAGCCGTGTGTAGGTGTGTGTGTGTAGGTGTGTGTGTGTGGGTGTGTGTGTGTGTGTGTGTGTGCATGTGGTGTGTGTGTGTATGAGTGCATGTGTGTATGTGCATGACTGTGTTATGTGTGTGTGTGTATGTGTATGTGTGTGTGTGGTTTGCATGCGTGCATATGTGTGTGTGTGTGTGCATGTGTGTGTGTGTGTGTGTGGTTTGCATGCATGCATGTGTGTGTTTGTGTGTGTGTGTGTGTGTGTGTAGGTGTGACCTCCAGAGCATGTGACTAACAGTGAGAGGTCAGCTGTTGTGTGACTGGACACCACGGGTCTGTGAGCACTACAAGTGAGCATCTTGTGAGTGGCAATGTGTGACTAACTGGAAACCATGAGTCTATGAACAGTGTGGGGTCAGCTGTTGTAGGATGAGGCAGACACTGCAGGCTATTTAAAGGCTGTGCTCTCGTCTCAGACCTCGACAATTGCCACCTCATTTCAGACTAATCCTGTCCTAAGTGAAATGTTAATAATCCAGGCTGTATTTCACGAAAGGGTCATAGCGGTAGTCATGGGCGTATATTATGACTTATACATAATTTCCTGCTACAGTAAGACACATGTATAATGGTGCGACGCCCTAACATGGGCGGACTACAGTACGACCCTTCCGTGAAAAATAGGCTCAAGAGACCAATCCTGCCCTAACTGGAAATGTTTAATAATCCAGGATACAGTCAACACCCTGTGGTCATCAGGGAACTATGTCTGATTATTAATCTGAACTCTAGCTGCACTATCAACCACAAAATGTCCACAAAAAAATATCAGCAGGAAAATAATATACAATTACTAAGTCCTACAGTAAGATACAAGAGCCAAGGCTGATCCATATAAACTAATTTAGAACTTCACATGTATAGTAGGCCTGTATTATCAATTATTATAAATAATAATTTATAGTTTAATGTTTTTTCTAAATAATAGATAGCTATAAGACCAGCTAGTATTAATCAGGGATAATAACTAACTTTAAAACTTACTCGTCTGAATAATGATACAAATAACAAATGTGTACAAAAGACATGAATTCCTACTCGAACTTAGGATCAGTGTATAAAACTCCAGCAATTTGACTGTCAGCCATGAGGACTGGTAAGTCTGAGAAGTTACCCGTCCTCATACATGTTAGCCAGTGATCGATGATATACATCTTGAAAAACGAACAAAAAGTAACACGACATACGGGCGTGCAATGATAAAACATTACCCGTCCTCGCTGAAAATAACCCATTGCAGGCGTGCAGACAGGCTCTATTTCGAACACTGCAATCACACACAAAGATCTTCCTTAGATATAATTACAATATAAAGAATCCCTTTTAATAGAATTTTATCATAATTTTATCAGGATATCTATAGACATTCCCTCTGATATAAACTACAAGTTGCTTTTGAATTTGTTAGATAAACTTATTACATATTCCAGATGTCCGACAGGATGTGCATGCCTACATCCCACTATATCCACTTTTTTATCCGCTATTTCCACTTTTTATCCATGTTTCTCTTTGATCCAACGTCTTCCACTTAGCAGATGTACTAAGAAATTAGGAATGAATGATAAAGTTTAAAATCTAGTTCATGTCGCTGTGGCAACATTTCTTTGCATCCACGGCCATAGTACCCTGAGCTGTGTTCTATTTACCGGTAATGTAACTCATTTGTGTACCCTTTCATGCTTGTTCCAATTAATAATGAATATTATTAATAATTTGTTGATTAAGGTTGGTTCACAAAATTCTGATTGTATACAAGTAAAGTTCTGAAGTGCTAAAACACTTAAGAATACCATTGCAAACTTGTGTATACCTTTACAATGTACAATAAGGTTATTTTTGTACAATATGCCACTTACAAGTATGAAAATAATTAAATATATGTTTACAGTACCATGTTTACTGCAAATATAAATATTATTCCATTTCAATCTGGTTGTTCTTTTGGTCAAAATTTACAATACTATTCTAAAAGCAATATTTTAAATAATTCATGTTGACAGTAAAACCATGATATGTGGAACCCTGCTGAAGTTATGTTAATGTGGCTGAAAATTAAAGTGATAATAATGTGGCTGAAAGCTAAAGTGATAATAATGTGGCTGAAAGCTAAAGTGATAATAATATGGCTTTTTGAGACAGGAAAAGTAAATATTAATTCAATGGTGAATATTCTAAGTATCTGAACAAAGTGCAAATTTGCACCAGTTGGGGGTCGAGCATTAGATGCATATGATCGACATTTTATTGGCTTCTTTCAAGCAGGTTTGCTTAAATATGACAAGACATTTAAAATAAACTGCTCTGATGAAACATAAGACTCCAATAAAATAGTTTGTGGGGTAAAGATGAAAGACATCATTAAAATGTGATCTTCATTTTCTTCACTAGATATGTCATTATGTTTGCCATATCATGGAAATCAAAAAGAAGGTAGCTGGAAAAAAAGTACTGTCTACAATGGAGGTTATGTTATATTAAGAGCCCATTCTTCTATTGTACTTGGAAGTGCATTTTAGGAAATAAAATTTGAACTCTGTACTTGCAGGGGTAAAAGCTAACATGTTAATAAGACATACATGGCACTAGATGTGTCACGCTCCACTGATTGTATTTAAATATATCGTTCAATTTACAATCTTATGCTGCGCGAACTTATTCATATTTTCATATGTGTGTGAAAATGTGTTTTTTAAAGCTAAGTTATTTCAATGTACTTGAGAAATATTACAGGGGTGAAGTGTTGAATGACAATAATATCGCAAATTATGTACCACTTCATTTTGAAAAAGGGTGTGTCTAAATGGCTTAATTATCCCAAGGTATATAATGGGTTTTTGCAGGTGATAATCCGATGTGATTTCTGTTAACAAGAAAATTATATACCACTTTTTTTCTCTCTCTCTGTGTACCCAAAAGCTTTTGCATGTTAACTTGTTTAATGATGGGTGAAAAAGAAAATTTCATGCCTTTTCTAAGAGCTTTTGAAGAGCATAATGCGGACAAACCTTCTATGAAATCTTGCATTTCTGAAAGCAAATAATTTATGAAAATGTAATATGAATTTCAAATGAGCATCTTTTCTCATACTTACTAGTAGTTCATATTATGATATTAATTGGGGTTGATATTTGGTCTAAGACCTTGTCATGTATTGGAATCTTTAAAAAAATCAAACATAAATAATAAAAAGAAATGTCATTAAAAGTTTAAAGTAGCTTAGCCTAAAAATCAAAATCTTAATCTACTATATCAACTTGCAGCATCTTACAGATAGTGAAAAACATATTTCTAAGTTTTCCCTTAATGAAAATAGGTACCATTGCCTACATGTTCATCTTAATATTATTTCTAAAGTATAAGGCTTATTTAAAATGATACAGATCTATTTCTCAGCATACTAGATGCAAATAACTTCCGAGCCACATGGACATTTATAACGACATATTATATGCTTGCAAATGTGATAATGGAGTTTCTGCCAGAGTTTATTGGTCTGTACATGCCAGATCCCACAGCGTTGGCTTTTCTCTGTGGATATGAAGCTATTTTCTCCCCACTACAGGTAGTAGTTTAGCTCTCGGTGCCATTGGGAGAGAATTTAGTGTCAGCCTTCTGTAGAACTCCTGTCTTTTACAGGTAATGTACTGTGTAACACAGATATGTTTTTAGTCTTAATTGATGCAAGACCGATGCTCATTGTGACACCACTGTGTTTGGTATTCGAACATTTAGTAAAGGCACAATTTGAACAATATTATAGTCATGATTTTATTGAGGTGAGACATTATGCGTGACACCTGTTTTTTACCTTTATTAAAGGCACAATTTGAACATTATTCAAGACACAATTTGAACATTATTAAAGACACAATTTGAACATTATTAAAGGCACACTTTGAACATTATTAAAGACACAATTTGAACATTATTAAAGGCACAATTTGAACATTATTAAAGACACAATCTGAACAGTATAGCATGTACCTGTATTACAATTTATTTGTCATTAATTGAGGTGAGACATGATGCATTGAGACATCTCTGTGTTCACAATTTGAACACTTTATTAAAGGCACAATTTGAACACCATTAAAGGCACCTAATGGCATCGGATGAACGTCCAATCAGCGTTTAAGTAAAAGTCGTGATGATGTCATTCCAGTTGAATTCCTTCCAGGTATTTAATAGAGTTAATAGACCTGTACGAAGGCGCTGAGAATAAAAAAGTGTAATAAAATCCCCATGTTAAGCTGATATCAGCCGTGTTTGTACCGCCTCAACTCGAAATCGCCAATGGATCACACACACATACACAAGCACCTTTCAGTGGTGTAGTGTTACTCCTGGGGGGTTTCCAATGAGATTTTGGTGAACTTCTTTTTATATACTGAAATCATTCACTTAGGCATGCCTTGGCAGAAAGTTGCACTATGACCGTCCATTTGTCATGTGAAATTCACATTGATCAAGATTAGAAGTTTTAAACAGGGTTTGACACCTGAGGTAAATTCTCTTCTGTGATTGCTCGTTCATGTGGATTTTAGTAGATTATTTGATAGCATTCATGTCAAGAGTTGACATGCAATATGTAAATGTTTTGAATACGGAAAAATCCATTTGAACACTTAAGGAATTACAGGTGTTTGAATACGTCAGTGATGTTGAAGATTTGCCCATGTTCTGGATGGTTTGGGATGCTTTATTTATAATATATTTATAAACCTTGTCTTTGATATGGTCACAAATCAGCGAGCATCTGACATCAACCCAGTCCAATATAATCTATTAAAAAAAATTAAACTAAGATGTACGTTTTCTAATATAAACAATTCATATCTATATGCTACATCAACTCCATGGATTGCAGCTTATCTACATTTCCTACTTGTCTGATTAATATATAAAAAATAATCTATGGATATCATTAACATTGTCAGACATATAACAAACTAAAAATAGGCTTTTCATTTTATGCTAGTCATCATTTCATGATCTTTGTATTTCAGTCTTGCATAAACAAATTTAAATTAATTTTCTATAAAGAAGAACAACACCAGTAAAAATATACAAGGTATATTTAAAATATGTATTTTGTTATTGATTGCATATTATACATAAAATAGCATTAATAAATTCAAAATAGTTGTCTATGAAATAACAAAACAAAATATTAAAAACAAAACAAACAAAATCAACTTATAAACATAGTCTTCTATGAAATAAGAAAACAAAAAATAATCTAAAAGTCAATTTAGAAAAAAACCCATCTTAATAACCTTTTTTTTCCCTGTTGAAAAGACTTTCCTTTTAATCATATTATTACTTATCCTAAGATGTAGTTTATCATGGTTATTGACCATTATTGACCGCTATTGACCGATGTCCAGGTTCTATTAGAATCCCGGTCTCTCTGGACTGTCACAGTGTCACGTGTAGGAAAGGAAATCAAGTCCGGGCAGTTGAAATTGGAAGCGTTCATGTGATTCATTGTACAAGCGACATGTTGTATTACCAGCTTGAAGAGAAGTGTATTGGCCAATCACATTCCAAGATATTAACCAATCAAACTGATGGATTACTACGGTATATTTGATCATTGTGATTGATATAGTCAGTCGTATGTGAAGCATTTTTCATTAATGGTGGAGTAAACAAAGATATAGTTGTGATATCCTGTATAAAATAGTGGAAAGGTTTGGTTGTTTTTCACTATGCATTTTGTTAGTATATTGGCTTTCATGTTTTCTATTTATAATAAAACGTAATACTATGGAAGATACTTTCAGTCAAGCATAGATTTGAAATCTTCGTATTATTATTTGATTATGGTATTTTTCTAAAATAATATTTGATACATTCACAATAGCAAAGAAAAACCAAGAAATATTTATAATTTTGGATAATATCTCGACTGTAGACATATTACATGAATATATTTACTTAAATCCCCAAACCATTATTTTTTAAACGATAATATTCTACACATAAAGAAACACCACTAGAAATGTGAACTAGTTAGGTAAACTTTTCCTAGTATATTGGTCGTTGCAAATGGGTGAAACATTCCTGCTGCGACGTAATATGCTAATTCAATATACCCCCCCCCCCCCCCCCCCTCCAGAAAAACCTAGTATATTGACTGATTAAATTATTGCTTAATGTTGCTGTGGGAATCGTTCACCTATTCGCGAGGAGCTTCCTTGCATAATAACAAACGACTAGAGGATTCCAGAAATTCTTTTCCACAGATACTTCCTCAACTATATGTACATGCCTGTTCCACAAAAACTCTTTCAATCTTTCGCCAAATGTTCTGTTTAAAACAGGTTGGCAAGAATTACGGTGCAACATCTCGGAATAAAAACTCATATGAATGTTACTGCCATTAATGCGTCTACCATCAGACTTCTTGCTCCTTCTAAGTTTCCAGTGGGAACTTCTGTTTTATTTCCTTGTGTGGTTAACCACTCTTCTCCCTAAATAACACAAATATACTTAATTGATAGATACAAATAAAGAATTGTTCTGAAAGTTTTATTATTATTATTTTTTAATATTAATTAAATAAAGTTTCGTACATTTCGTAAGAAATTGTCAGATTGGATGTCAAGTTTAAAATTGTCCTTAATTGGTGTGTGGTGTAGTCAGTAAGGGAGGGTTAAAGTGATAGCAGAGGAGCTCTCCAGGTGAAGTTCTACTCAGATCAGCTCTAGTACTGTAGCGAACAGAACAGAGACCGGAAAATGGAACAGTGAACGGAGAGACAGACCAGACTGCTTGTAGCTTGGAGTGCCGTCTACTTGTGGATGTCAAATTTGACTTGATTTAATGAGAACTTTCCTGGGCCCATTGTGACACTGAATAGCGCAGACCAATCACTTATCTTGTTATTTTTATGAATTTCAGCAACAATGTTGCCATTATTTCTAATTATCCTTGTTTTTATTTAATTGCATTACATTTATTATTTATTCATTATTGATATAGACCTATATTAATTAAATTAAATTAATTTATTTTATTGTTTTATTTTATTTGAATTTGTAGAAATGTATTTTCTTATTTTTTAAATATTTTTAAAAATTATTATTATTATTATTATTATTATTATTATTATTATTTTGTGATTGTTCGTTAATTATATTTTTGTTATTAGAGTAGGATAAATTATATATGTTATAATTATTTGAGTGATTGGATGTTGTACAAGTCTCAGATTAAAATTTTAGGCCCATCCTGTAATGTTAAAAAGTCCAATATGCTGGGGAAATTGGGTTTAATGTTCTATTAAATATGGGGCCTATATTCTCGAAACATTGCATACTGTCATATGACAATCTTACAAATTCGTATAGTATGGCTATGAAAATGTTTCACACATTCTTAAGCTAATATGTAGCATTCCATATTTTAGGCTGTCCTCATACTAAAAAACACCCCAGATTGTTGGAAAATTGAGAATGTCATCATCAATTTATTTACCTATCTATCTTACACATACAATATATTTTAATTACATATTTTGTTGTATTTAAAAAAATTATTAACACATATTTACCGTTTATTGGTTAGAATTAACTATTATTTCTAAGGTCAATAACGTGAAAGTGTGACGCGCGTGACATTGGAATTAGACATCTGTAACTGGTCAATTGCTGTTTTTCCAGTGACACCAGGAAATTGGTGACACTGACAGAAAAAGGTCATATTTGGCATGAACACAAAACCAACAATATGATTGGTTGAGAGAGGACGACATTTGCCTATTCAGAAGTCTGAAATCGCACACAGGTGTGGTACAACGCTAATAGACCACATTTACATGTCAAGACACTACATATTGCCTCACACAGAACATGTCATTTACTTTCAAACATGTCATGAAATTCGCATAAGCCAAACAAATATTGACCAAAGAACTTATGAATTTTGGCATGAGGTGTTACTTTTCACACACACGTGTGTTGCTTATTTTCAGCTTTTATTAGTGTCTGTTCAAGCAAAGTGTTCTCTTAGGGGCAGTCATGGAAAAGTATTAAATACACTATTTTTCAAAGGGTGTCAAAAACGTGTTAGTTTTCTTAAAAAGCTGTTGAATTGTAAAGGGCTTCAGTCGTAGATATTCGTTCAGTACTTAAAGTACTATTAAACATATTGTAGTAATGATTACTTTTTATTCAAGGTGCCAAATAAATTATCCATGCCAAGATGGTTTTGGTATTTATGAATTTGCTTTCCAATAATTTTATATTCATATTTGTTCTTGAGGTAGTAAATTAAAAATAAGTGAGTTTTAACATTTTACTATTGAATTACAGATACATGTACATATCTGTACTTAATTTTTTTTTCTCTGATAATTCAAATGACAGTCGCAGAGAAAATAATCTTACCCAAATACAAAAGGAATGTTTATAGTAACCATTCTATTAAATTCTTTGAGTGTCTTGTTCCAGACAAGTGTCATTGACCCCGATTGACAAAAGACACTTGACATATTAGACAGATCAGTCATGTTGTGAGGTACGGGTGTCATCAACTACAGAATTCTTCAGCTTCTTAGCTCTTGTCTCTTGTCATGTACTTGAGCCGGCATCGATAACGAAGATATAACCAACCTGCTATGAATGGCCTCACAAGGAGAATATTGAGCTCTTCGGTCTTCTACCATACACCAGTACACCCAGAGTGAAATGATTTCCCATTATCTAGATGTCTGTTGTATTTGTGTCTGTGATTTTGATACTAGGTTTTAAATGTATAATCACACAAAAAAGGGAACAAAATTGTGATGGAAAAGTTAGATTGTGACTCCATAATAACTGTATCACACGGATCATTCATCATAATTTTCAATTGTGTTACTATAGTATTAGGAGGTAAAGTGAGATTAAAATTAGTCTAGACATGGAGATCTTTATGTCATAAATATAGAAATTCTTTTATATTTGTTCTGATTTATGACAGAACTGTCTGGAACCTACATCCTGCTTCTGTAGTTTTGTTTTCTTCTGGAATTTGGTTTGATGAGCTCCACCTCTGTTGAGTCAAGCCCCTTATCCACAAATGCCCTCCATTGAGCCCTATTTCCACCAACCTCCACTCCATAACAAAACCACCTCATGCCTCTTTATACTGAGCCACATGTCCAGTTTTCCACCCAGCACCATCACCAAGACCCTTCTCAATGTCTTTTCTCCAACCAAAACCATCATGACCCTTCTCATCACTGACATAAGAGCCCCTTCACCAAGACCCTTCTCAAATGAGAAGCATCCTCTGAGCACCTTTTACATATATGGTTGCTCCTTCACCAAGACCATTCTCAGTGTCTCTTCTCCAACCAAAGCCTTCATGACCCTTCTTATAAGAGCCCCATCACCATGACCCTTCTTATCAGAGCCCCCTTTACCATGACCCTTCTCATCAGAGCCCCCTTTACCATGACCCTTCTCATCAGAGCCTCATTACCATGACCCTTCTTATCAGAGCCCCTTTACCAGCACTTTCTCCACCTAGACTCTTATTTTTATTATTATTATTTTTTTGAATCAGGGTTCAGAGTCGCTTTCAAGATTTGTTTTCACATATCACGACTTGTCAGTTTAGGGCAGGAGAAAACCTGCAACATCCATAGCGCTGAATGTTGCAGTAAACCTGTAAGTACCGGCTGGTACTGACAGACCAAGGATGATAGCACATCCTAGCAATATCGCATAAAAAATGTAACTTTGGTGAACATTGATGCCGGGGCGGGATTTGAACTCGGGACCTTTGGCTCTGATGTTCAAACATTCTACCACTGTGCTACCAACTGTGCTACCAACTGTTTTTTTCCCCCACCAGACCCGTATTTACCAAATTTCCATTCTTTACCAAGCCATTTCTTCTCCTCTCCTCCAATCCTCTTATCCACCAAGCCCCTTCTGCACTGAGCAATTATCTATATTATACTGCACATGTAGTCAGTCTCATGCAGACACTTGATGATGCTTATCAAACGTTGAGAACAAACGTAGCATGTTTTATGTCAATTTGAAATTAAGAGAAGCAATCACGGATTCCACCACTGGAATGCTAGCTGTCTGTGATCTGTTCCTGCTCATCACTATGTGTGTGTATTTCCTCTCAAGCATATTTCAAAACAACTTCTATGGTATTCAGCTTACCGTAACAGAGGTGCACCATTTGTTATTTTCATTGCGTTTGATGATACAAGACACATGATACTGCAGTCTTGAATGTGCTTTGTTTTTTTAACATTAATTTTAGTTATTTCTTTATTAATTTATGGAATTGTCAAGAACAGTAAATGCTCACATAATTATAGCTATATTTTATATATCACTATTAAAATGTATGTACCTGTAAACAAAATACCTGAATAAAAACTGAAATATATTTTTTTTATTATAGTTAAACCTAATACTTGTATTTTGTGAAATTTCAGACAATTTACGGTACAAATTTACTATAAATATAAAGGTACATTTCTTCCTGTACAATAAAGACATGGTCTTTGCATGTGTTATCAACATACGAAAGGCTAATGCATGTGTGTAAGATCATCTGACATGCAAAAACAATGCCCAACAGCTTATTATCCGGGAATTGGCAAGCTTTTGTTTTTGATAGCAAACTTATGTTGGATGTCTGCCCAGACTTGGGTCAGAACCAGACAAGCCGACATTAATCATGATTATTTTAACATCTATTTCAATTATCTTCAAATAAATTACAAAAACTCAATTTAAACGAAGTAACTAGCAGATGTTGTTCATATTTATCTTAATTATCATATAAAAATTAATATTAATTATGTACATTTTGTGATGTCTACTATGTAAATGGATGCGTAATGGATTAATCATAATCGCTGGTCTGTGTGGCATCCATGGTCACCTTCAGTGCAAAGAAGGTTAACAAGTTGCACGAGGAAATTGGCGTCCTGTAACCTCTGACCCTTGAATAGGCTAGGAGATAATATTCCAATACCTTGCCTAGGCAACATTACATTACTGTATACACTGCAGCCCATGTCATACCTTGTCTATGTCATACCTTGTTCTCACCCAAATACTCCTATTCAAAATATCACCCTCAAGCAGATTAGCAAGGTACACATTAATGGAGAACAAGAAATTCAGTGGCTTCTTCCATATAAATATATCTATCAATATAATTTATATTTAAACTATTTACTTTCATCCTCTGAGACAATGGCTATTCTATGTCATACCTTGTTCTCACCCAAATACTCCTATTCAAAACATCCCCCTAGAACAGTTAAGTAAGTCTAGATTACCATTCAGAAGGTAATGTATTTCAGCAGCTTCTTTCGTATACATATAATGCGAATGAATATGAGTTATATATATAAATGATTTATTTTCACCCTCTGAGACTATGGACAGTCTATTCATTACTGTATACAATGTAAAAGACTTCATTTATTGACTGGCATGACAGAACTATACTGTACGATGTCTGTTTAAATAGACGTAAAGCCTCCATGGTATTTGGAACGTGTGTCATGTTGTTGTTATTATCGGAGTATTCTCGGGGTCCGTATAACGTTCGGAAATCCTGGGTCCATATGGTCCGCATTTCCGCTATTGGCAACTGGGAGTTGTGTGGAACTGTGGCGGAGATTGGAACAATGACACAAAGCTGTCAGAAATCAGTCAGACCCATGAGTGCCAATACAAAATAGAACATGGCTTTTGTGTCTTAATATGTTTATTTGTGAATATTTATTACATTTTATTTCTTTTAAATATGAGTAATAATGTTTTCAGTAATGTTTAGAACCCTTACAGCAAATTGAACATATTTTCCGATAATGTTTTAGATAATACAGTAATAACATTAGACCACACTTTTCCAACCATTTCGACCAATCGAATAAAAGGAAATTTAAATATTATGGTACAATAATAAATAAATTATAATTAATATGCACTATTCCTTACATTTATCTTAAAATTAGTAATTTTGATAACATAAATGTTATAATGTATTATTTGATGAATTATTGGATGTTACATATATTACGGACAATCTCTGGTGGCAAACAGAATGTAATAAATTATAGACTGGTATAGAAAGTCTCTAAGGAAACCTTTACTCAAATTTGCCAGCATATTCCTTATAGACCAACATTTTCTGAAAATCCAACCAGTCTAAGAACAATGTGGACATTTGAGACATTAGTGAGGTTGAACAAAACTGTAAAAAAGAACATACAAATGTAGCCATTAAAATGAGTCACAATGCTAACATTTGCTATGAAATCCGTGTTATTTTCTGTTGTTTTCTTTATTTTTTTTTATAACAGATAACCTAAATCCATTATGGTCTTTTGATTTTTATTAATTTCATTTGTTTCCATGATTTCATAATCTCATGTTCCACCTCTCTTTTAACAAATCCTTTTCGTTTCATTCCAGGTCCTGTTTGCGTTGAACCAGACACTATTCCAGCACGAGGCGTACCGGCAGACCAAGGGCGCTGTGCCCTACACCACTGAGGATCTCATAGACCACTATAACTGTGGGGACCTCAACTCTATAATATTTAACCACGACACAGCTCAGGTCCCCAATCTAGTGAATTCCTCCCTACCCCCGAGTCAGTTGAAGACTGCCAAGCGTATTGACCAGTATTTTAGGAGTGAACTTATAGTCAAGAGAAATCACAGGATGGCTCAGAGGGTCATGGCTCTCCTCAAGCGATATCCAAAACAGAGCTTCTTCTTTGCATTCGGAGCAGGTCAGTGTGAACATTCTACTTCTTCTCTTTGTTGTTCTTGTTGTTGTTCTTGTTATTGTTCTCCTCCTCCTTCTTCAACTTCTTCTTCTTCTTCTCCTCCTCTTTCTCCTTCTTCTTCTTCATTTTCTTCTTCTTCATCTTCTTCTTCTCCTTCTCTTCCTCCTCATCTTCCCCTCCTATGAGGGAAATTAGCTTGAGAGCAGCTTCTTCTTTGCATTTGGAATAGGACAATGTGCATATTCTTCTTCTTCTCCTCCTCCTCCTGTTTCTTCTCATCTTTTTCTCCTCCTCCTCTTCTTCTCTCTCTTCTCCTCCTCCTCCTCCTATGAGGGAAATTAGCTTGAAAACCGCTCTAAACACAAATTAAAGTAATAAGTATGATTTTTGTTAAACTGAATATAATGTATAACAGTAGTGCTGAGATTTATAGCTACACAATTGATATAAAAGACGTACCGGGTAGGTGCACATTTAATTAATATGAATAATTCCCCTGACTGGAAAACACCCTTTTTACCATGGATGTTCACCTCTCATCGCGTGCTACATACAATGTTGTGTTAGGAAACTTAATAATACACGGACACGCTTTCCTCTTTTTAAAGCTTTGAGTTAATGAGAAACCCTTGTATAGTCACTCCCTATCTGATGAAATAATTGATGCACAAAGTAACCACCTTGTCTCAGTCAACAGCCAGAGATATATACGGACAGCAAAACGTGTTAATGACAGTAAATGTGTGCCAGGAATGTGATCTGGTTGCTGTTTGCTAGATAGGCAAAAGGGTTAATCTCTCTTGATGACTGAAATAAGAAGGATGGATGTTTTCTATCTGGTTAATTCCAATTATCCGACATTGGGAGCATGTTGAGATTGATATTAAAATGTTACTAGAACTCTGCGTAATCTGCGTAAGTCTCATTCAGATTCTGTCTAGATTCACTTCGGATAACATTGAATTATCACGGCATGTTTCTGATATTAATAGTGACTCCTCCAATCCAGGATGGATTCCAATGTGATAACAGTATTTGTGACTTTTTGCATTACGGTCTCAACCATTGGCATTATTGCTAAGTCAAATTCAACCTTGGATCATGAACGCTTTGGGAAACGGAACCTGCGATTTAGGGTTCAGCATTTCTCTCACAATGAGATATGTTTCAGTGTGTATCAAGACGCAGGCATTTGAGAAACCCAGGCTTTACACATGTGGTTCTCATTCGGAAACAGGTTAATTCAGTTTAAAAAATTCTTTCAGGTGAGAACGTAATGACAAGAAAAGCAAGGCTATTCTGAATTTCTTGTGATTAGAATTTTAATTGGCTAGAGCTGCACCTGTTTGTCTTCCTGGTACAGATTCCAAGATGGTGGAAAATTGTTTCGAAAAAACTGTACAAAGTATCTTTGTCTAGACACATGCTGAACAATGAAAACATTCTAGACAATTAACAAGTAGATGTTGAGAATGTGAACTTGAACAAAAAAAAACAAAAAAAATACACAGTAATTTGTATTATAAATGTTTATTTCAAGTATTTCAGAACAAGAATAAAAAATGTGATATGCTAAATATTAAGTTTATAAAAGAATAAAAGATATTTAATTTATTTTTATTTTTATGATTTTATATATACCGGTAAGGAATTGTCATTTATTTTATTGAATCCCAAGGCAACTGTGTTGAACTATTGCAGAAAAAGGACAATAGCATGAAATATTACTTATTAACTCTTTCTTTAACCTTCTTCATACCAAAGGCATTTGGAGATGCCTTCATTACTGTATATAGATCAGTGATCATTTCATATTTCAAAGAAAAGTAACTGAATAATTCAAAATGTGCAAGGTAATGCAGACATTTTCTTTATTATGTTATTTAACCCTCTCCCTGCTGGAGGCAACCAGAGATGCCCTAAAGAGCAGTGTCTGTGCCTAATCCAGCAAGGAGAGGGTTACTATTAAAAATCCTAAATATCTATTCTCAAATTAAATTGAATTATTATCTCTTTACCCCATCCTTAGTCCTTAGTCAATTGTTAATAAAAAATGGAAAACAAATCATTGTAATAACAAAAACAATTGCCACCAACGTCTTTAACAAATACTACCCCACCCACGTAATGCTACGCATACATCGCTCATTAACAAAGTTTACAGTTTCATTGCCGCTTTGTACGAGCAAAGGATGTCGAATGTTTTTCCATGTGGCACGTCGATATTTCCGTATGATCTCGAGTGAATCTCTGGCAGCGCAGCCTCTTTTTGACACTTTCCCAATTGCTGGTAGAAATGTGTTTATGTTTTCGTGCATAGTAAGTTGAAACCCTGGAAAATATGGCAACATGATGAATCTTTTGCCTTGCAGTTTACTGATTTCTACAGGTGTGCATGCTATATATTGTTGTGTTCATATGGAGAAACTATATACAGTGATATATCGGTTTATTATTTTAACGGAATTATTGTAAATATTTATAATTTGGTTTGACCATGGTAATTACACAGATGTTGGAATTATTTAGTGATATATATTGTAACCTGCAACATGATATCTAGTAATGGATTCCTGATTACATTTCTGAAGACCAGTACCTAGTGTAATATCATAAAAGGGCAATTTTTGGGGCTTGAAATGAGGTTTTGTGAATATTGTGTGTGTATGCATGTGTGTGTGTGTGTGTGTGTGTGTGTGTGTGTGTGCGCATACACTTGTCTATTCATTATGTGCTTGCATGCATGGATAGATACATTGTGCATACTTTTGTGTATGCGTTTGTATTACTAGTTTGTATACCGTAATAAGAATTAAATTGGTTATGGGAAATATAGAAAATATGCTACAAGTTGTCTACAGTTAAAATAATGAGAGTGATTAAGAAAGTATTAAAAGATTTGAATTAAGAATAACCCGATTTACATTCATTGTAATAAGTAACCATCCTAGAACGATTATCTATATAACACCTTTAAATTAATACTTACGGTATATTTACACCATGTCAAATATTTATTAAAGCTATATAAATTATTTACGACATTAAACATCACTTCACTTTTGAAGTCTTAGTGAAAATTGCTGGGAATGTACAAATATGTGACAGAGAAAGTCTACGTTAAAAGAACGGCAATCCACCGGTAGATGATTGAGTAGATACGATTTCCTCCAGCGTGGTAAAAATGTACGGCCTGTAATCTGTGTTGAACACATGGAGCTGGGAGTCGTACAACTGGCCATGTGTACCACACCTGGGACCAACTGGAGAAGAGGCGAAGACTCCACTGACGGACTTATGGACTTACGGACTGTGAACTTCAGGTGGAGACTGCTGAGCTCGTCAGGACAGAGGCATGAGGTGTGAGGTGCAGGTGGTACCGAGGTGGAACATATCTCCTCGCCTCCACCTCACAAGCTTCATCCCCCCCCACCACCCCTATCATCCCATACCCACCACCATGTGCAGTATTGTTTTTATCAGCTTACAGCAGAGGGGGATAACTTAATATATCTACAACAATCATGTAATTTTAGTTAGGCTAGTCTATTCATAGTCTCGGAAGATTAAAGTAAATAGTTTATATATAAATGATGTTATTGGAGTATTTTGGTGAGAACAAGGTATGACGCAGACTAGTTTAAGGCTTACATTTGCTGTGATTGAATGCAGAATAAATTGACTTCAATTGTGAATTAATTTTTGGATCGTAGCGCTACGAGAGTCGTAACTCCTTGTTAAGGCTAGAAGTGAAATCTCTCGTAGCGCTATGATGGTTCAACTTCTGTAGAACAGGATCCTGGGCTGGCACTGTGTAGCAGGATATGCTTTCTCAAAGCTCCCATGTTTACTATACGAGACCATAAGGACTCGTAGCCATCTCTAATACATGGGGATCACACACTTACAGGAGCGCTATGGTCTCATAGTGGATATGAGAGCTTCGTGAAACTATACCCTGGTTCATAT
>JAUTBV010098523.1:0-16416 GCA_032361325.1 Lepetodrilus fucensis
TCCAGCTCCATGCTGTGAGACAAATGCGTCCCAAGGAGGGACCAGTCTGCCGAAATCAGCTAAGCTGGAAGGCGACTTTAAAACACACACACACACACACACACACACACACACACACACACACACACACACTATGATAGAATTAACCATGCAGTATACATGTATTCTAAACATACAGAGAATAAAATAAATAATACATTTGATGTAGCTACAGTATGAGAGTTCCATACTATAAATCAGCGCCTGGTATCCATCCTACTATAGTGTGTTCATATTTGTGCTGATGTTGATGTTTCCGTTGATAGACTACGTGTGTAAGCTGGTGTAGGCCTACGCACGAGCATGGTGACATTTGCTTTAATTATTTATTTTACTTTTGCAGGAAATTGGGACTCGTGTTTTAAGCTAATCTGTATACTACAGGCTACAATGAATTAGTTGTCCATGTATGTATATTGACAGATGCTAGTTTGTTAAAGTTTAGGAACCAAGCTGTTTGCTGTTAGAAAGATTTAGAATGAGAATATATTTTTAGTTTCTGTATGATCGTTTGGTACCCGTTAAGTATTAATGAAATGTCTATGTTATTTCGGGAAACGTATTCATATTGGTGAAAGGTGCTGACAATGAGTAGACCCTATATGATATGAATTTAAATAACTCAATATAGGCAATGGCTAATAGTTTCAGAGAATGAATCTGTTTGATATGCTAGTTCGAGATCAATTTTTCTTTTTATTGTAAACGTATATGCATACACGAAAATTATAATCATGAATGTGTTAAGATGGAACCGGTGTGCTTGATCAACAGGGATAATGTGACGCTAATAGAATATATTACGTACGCTTCTGTAAGCATAGCAGAGAAAAGCACAGTAAGACGTTAGAATTATACAACACAATTACAAATTTAAAAAAAGGTATTTTGCAACATGTTTAGTTCGTTGAACACACGAAAACACAAGATAGTGATAATCTAGTTGTCAATAATCCAGTTGTTAATTTTGATAGAAATCTAGGAATATATAAATGGGGAAACAAATCTACTAATGTAAAAGGACATATATCTAGATATCATAATACTAGATTTATAATCATAAACTAGTAAAAAAACAATAAATGAAAATACAATATTTGTCGGGGAAGTAGAGTTTTATGATCGGAATATATAAGAAACCCATTTTTGATTTTTCATGAAGTTCTTGGCACTTTCTTCGGTTCGATACAGTCATATTATGCATATACTAAGTGTCTCATAATTGTAAGATGCTATTTATGCATTAAAAACACAAGATATATAGCAAAATTAGTATAGACTATGAAGATTGTATGTATACTAAAGTACTAATACATAGATTATCTAATATAAATACTCGTACCTAGTATATTCAGTGATATTTTCCAGCGCTTCCACCAACTTCTGATGGGTCAAAGGTAGATAATCGAAAAGCAGCTGAAGGGAAAATCCCGCTAGATGGCAGTGTTTCCAGAATTATTAGCATAACGTGCATTTTCATTTCGGTGGATAAAAACGATGGCATCACAAACTCACAAAAAGAAGATCTGTTATTACTATGATGGTAAGTTGTGTCTAATATATTAATGCTTCGATTTACAAAATTTTGAGAGTTTCTATGCGATATTTTCGAAACGTGCACTTGTTCCTTTGTCAGTGCGTAAACTTCCCCATGCCGCCGGTCTCCTGCCACTTTGTTTTGAAAGTGTTTATTTACAAACTTGTGAATTGTTGATTACTTTAATAAGATTTGATGAATGCAAAATGCGAATATATCGAAAATTCCACTTTTGTTATAAGTTAGTAAATTTTAGCGCAACATTGATATAGAAACAGGAATGAAATAGACACGCGTAAAAAAGTATGGAAGCCCAGTTTTATGAATTATGGCGCAGCAATTTGGTATTTTTAAAAATATACTTTTTAATGAATAATATTGCGATAAATCGTTGTATAAGATATTATCTGTCATATATAGAGATGGGGAATTATATATTTCGCAAAGTATTTTGTTTTATTATTTTTATAAAGATGGAAAGGTATTCTGATGAAATGTATGGAAGCCCAGTTTTATTTTCTTCTTTGTTGGCATGTATATGTTTTATCTCGCATACTATTATAATAATAATTTAATGTTTGCACTTTATGCAAAACCTACAAATATGTTGAATTGCTTATTTAAACAAATAACTCCTAAAATATAGAAAATTTCTGTGTAATTTATTTTATAGAGATTCAAAAATGATGCAAGACTAGCAATCAATTTTCTATAAGTATAATTGAGAACTTAATTTTGTTGCATCTACAACTACATTTGCAAGCCTGGGGTGAACCTAAGTATGTCTCATTAAATTGATAGATATTTTGGTTGGTAATTTTAAAAGGAAAATTATTCAGTACTAAACTATTCAAATTTCAAGTATCAAAATACTGGTATTAAATGTAATAAATATGTAGCTGTTTGAAGTTACTTAAATACAATATCAGGATAGAAACTAACTTAAAACTTAATAGCCGAATAGTAATTACAAATAACTAGTTCTAGCCCATATGGCCTTAGCCTTTGCTTTAGCATTGGGAGAAATGACCCGGGCTAGTGTTAATTTTGATCCTAGCAATATTAGACTATAATCATAATGGTGTTTTCAGGCAATAATATATTGAAACTTTTAATACTGTAGTATGTTTACTAACTTCTATTTACATTTTTTGTGTGCATCTTTTCACATTCTGAGTAAACTAAGAATGTAGTATTATACAGGGATGGAAACTTACCATTAAAACTTACTAGTCCGAATAATGATTACAAAAAACATTGATTCCTACTAGCCTTAGGCAATGGTTAGTATACCTTTAGCATGTTTAGCATTGGGGGAAATGGTCCGGTCTAGTGTTAATTTCAATCACTGAAGTATAGAAATGCGTCTCGCATGCTACCGTGCAATTATTGCATCATCTTGGTGATTGCATCAGATTTTGAACTGCACCAACCAATGCTGGATACATTAGCTATGCAAGCTAGTGATTTATATTGATTTAGACCTTCTATAAGTTCTAATCCTAGTTTGCAATATTGGATATTTACTGTGTTTGCAAGATGCCTAAATATGATAATTAATAAATTGATTTATTAAGTGCCTGATCTGCTCACTGGTGCTGATTTAACCCTTGCCTTGCTGGATTAGACACAGGCACAACTCTTTAGGACATCCCATGTTGCCTCCAGCCTGGAGAGGGTTAAACATTTTTGTTGTTGAGATTGGATTGGAAAACAGCTAGACTAATACTAGATTAGAATCTTGGAACTAAACACAGGTTTTCCCATGCCATAAGTCGTCACCTATGGGTGAAAGATTCCTGCTGTGACGTAAAACAATAATTCACTCACTCACCCATGCCATGAAAATACTTTTTGCTGCACGCAATTGATGATATGATTATAAATGTGTTTTTCTCTCTCTCTCTCTCTTCACTTAACTAAAATGTAATGGAATCCGGAGCTGTATTTTTAAAGCACCATTTTATTAAATCTTGTTTTAATGCAGTGCTCTGTTCTAAATATATAAAGTTTTTCATTCTAAAAATATACTGGCCCGTCTTTTTCTCTGAAGGACTGTCATGTTATTGTAAGTGAATTCACACATCAAACTGATGTAATTTGCCACTTTAAACACGCAACACATCATTCTCTTTGTAGATCAATTTATAAGTACAAGTTCACCATGTTCACATCAATGCGTTTAGCTTTAAAAAAATACTCAACAACTATTAAATCATACACCATTATACAGTGTACAATGTATTCCCAATAATCTGCACAATGTTCATCAAGCGTGTTGTTATTTCTTTATTAAAGTTTTCACGATTTGTACTTGTAAAAAGAAATAACCTACATATGCTCACAGCTCTCCATTTTAATGTATAACTTATTACTCAAAAGCATGTTTATAGAAAACCAATATTACAATATGTATCGTATTGCGAGCTTATTATCGTGATAGGTAATGTATCAATCAATTTGGTGTCACACCCCTAATAAAAATTAAAAAAAGAAGATACTATTATTTATACTTAACTGTTTGTTTTTAGGTGATATTGGTAACTACTACTATGGCCAGGGACATCCCATGAAGCCACACAGAATGCGTATGACCCACAACCTCATCCTCAACTATGGCCTGTACAGGAAGATGGAGATCTATGTGAGTTCTCTCCCTTGGTCCTGATATTGGCCTACTTTGGGCGGTTTCTCGGGGATCTAGAGCAATGCAAGAGTTTGAGCAAAGTCACGAAAGCAATGCTAGAATGACGTCACGAACGTGCTATAGGACGGCCCACGAAGCACTAAAGCTTGCCTAGCAACAACTAGACATGCGCAATGACACTTCCGGGCTAAACTAGTGTAACCACCCTAGTAGGCCATATTTTACTTTGTGAAACATTTGTAGAAATATCCTGCTAGATCATAATCTACAAATAGAATGATTGAATTAAACAATGAATATGGTGTGGATGTTTGCAGTATTTATATTTATGTTAATTGAATGCATTGTTTTTACACCAATCAGGCATTTTATTCATCAGGGTTTTGTTTCACGAAACTTGTGTCAACTACAAGACCACTTATTAGAACTCACGTAGCGATCTCTTATATTCATGGCAACCGGCACTTATAGGAGCGCTATGACCTCATAGTCATAGATATAATCTCATAGTTGTAGTGGATGTGTCGTCGCAAATGGGTGAAAGATTCTCGCAGCGACGTTAAACTCCATATTCACTGACTCGTAGTGGATGTGAAAGCCTCGAGAAATTATGCCCATTATCATTGAATGGTCACCAAGCACAAGAAATGTTAAGATAATTTGTTGTGTTTTCTAGCGACCACACAAAGCCACAGCGGAAGAGATGACAAAGTTCCACAGCGACGACTACATCAAGTTCTTACGGAGCATCCGCCCAGACAACATGTCTGAGTACAACAAACAGATGCAGCGCTGTGAGTCCCATTTCTAGGACTAGGAACTCTTAATATTAAATGTCTTGTCTTGTAGCAGTGCAGTTATCAGGTCTACTGCATCATTCAGTGCTACAGGTGTTGCAGGTTTCCTTCTCCCGTAAACTGACAAACTGTCTTACGAGCTAAATAATCTTGAAAATTGGATTTTAACCCCAATTCAATCAATTTTTTTATTTTATGAAATTTTATATTAATTTTTTTTAGACTTGCATTATTATTATTATTTCATCATAATTGAAAAAATATACTATTACAATCCAGTTGATAGTTTTCAAGTGTTATTTTAATGTTTAATATTGGCGTGTATGTATAATGTATGCATATGTTGGACTTGTGAACTGATGTCAGTGTGATTTGTTATTGTGTTGCAGTCAATGTTGGTGAAGACTGTCCAGTGTTTGATGGAATGTACGAGTTCTGTCAACTCTCAACTGGAGGATCAGTGGGTAAGGTTATTGTTTACATTCTCAATATTTTCTTGTCATATATGAGTTAAAGATTCCTGTTCTGACGTAAAAGTAATAATTCACTCACTCCTCAAGATTTTCACAAAAATACTTATTGGTAGTAATGTAACTCCATAGTCAAGAAAAAGAAACATTTAAAAAATCGTGTTTATTTTGATTGCTTAGTAACAGTAGTAGCTAGATATAAATGTCTACACACCCATAAGTTTATGTGGATGTTTGAATTATTTGCAGCTGGGGCTGTGAAGCTGAACAAGCAGGCGGCAGACATCGCCATCAACTGGGCGGGTGGACTCCACCATGCCAAGAAGTCCGAGGCATCCGGATTCTGCTACGTCAACGACATCGTGCTGGCCATTCTGGAACTCCTCAAGTGAGTAACCCTCTGATCAGCGTCAATAAATGTGCAGGAATTATTATACCTAACTGTGTTAGTTAACAGAATGAAGAATTAAAATGTATTGGTCAACTGTTAGTCATTGTTAAGTTAAGTGTTTAAATTACATGATCATCTTTCTTTACCTGGTTGTTATTTTGTTTAATGATGCTGTCTTCAGCTTTCTTTGTTGAGTACTATATCTCTCTACTCAATGCTGGACACAGACGTTAACCCGTAATCAACTAGCATAGCTTCTTCTGGTGCGTGGAAGTACTTGCAATATATTAATGGTCTCCCTGCTGGATTAGGCACAGATACTGCTCTTTAGAGAGAGTTAATAAACTTAAAATTGTTACTTACTATTACTTATTATTATTAATATTAATATTATAGTTAATATTATAATTAATATTATATTATGTTTAACTTTGCGTTTATTTCAGATATCATCAGCGAGTGCTCTATATTGATATCGACATCCATCATGGAGATGGCGTGGAGGAGGCGTTTTACACCACGGACCGAGTCATGACTGTGTCCTTCCACAAGTATGGGGAATACTTCCCAGGGACTGGAGACCTACGGGTACGCATAGCGCGCAGTGTGACTATGCACAATCTACTATCAGTGCAACCTATGCACACTCAATCATTTCAGCTCTAATCAGTTTCATTTCATTAGTCGCACAATGTTAAAAGTTGCAGTCAGAATATATATTTTTTATTTTTATTCACAATATCAGTCCTTAAAACTTTTGTCGAGTATATATAAGAAGAAGAAGCTTTATGGATATGTATATATAACAAAAACGTTAACTCTGGAGAGCTATTATTCTGACAAAATGGGTATGGGTGAAAAATCCTGTTGTGACGTCACTTGCCCGTTAAATGTTTGAGTTGACTGGGAGTGCCGTCCGTGCTGCAAGGTTTGAGTGTGGTAACTTATTGGTCTTGTCTTTCAGGATATTGGTGCAGGAAAGGGGAAGTACTATGCAGTGAACTTCCCACTACGAGATGGAATTGATGACGATTCCTACGAGAGCATTTTCAAACCGGTAATTCACAGTTTCATTTCATTATATACTGTAAATCATGAAATTAATGCGTCACTAATTTAATGCGACCTCTAGATTTTAGACGTAAATTTGACACCAATAAACTGCGAATGGCCATGTCTCCATACATGTTTTCCTCCAAGGCTTACATTTAACGCCAGCAATTAAATGCGACAATGCGGCGGTCGCATTTTTCGCATTAATATTCTGCTCGCATTAATTTCATGATTTACAGTATATAGTATTCCTTTAATAGTATACTATAAGTAGAAGTACCATTCATGCATACAATTTTGTCCATTTTTCATCATTTGTAAGATTGAATTTGACTATTTAACCCTCTCCCTGATGGATTAAACACAGCCACTGCTCTTTTGGGTATATTGCCAGTTGCCTTCAGCATGGAGAGGGTTAAATGAAACTGATGTAAAGCACATGTTTAAACTGTTAGCTGATCTATGTGATGTGTGTGTTTGCGTGTGAAGGTGGTGACGAAGGTGATGGAAATGTATCAACCCAGTGCTATAGTCCTGCAGTGTGGAGCTGATTCTTTGTCTGGAGACAGACTGGGCTGCTTCAATGTCACCCTCAAAGGTAAGCATGGCTTGTTTCCTCGGCCGATTAACACTTTTACATGTAACATTCTGCATCAGTAACATCAACTGTTAGAGTAACTAAAGTAGACCTCGCATATAATGGACTCATTGGGACCGGCTATTTTTGTCCGTTCTATGCAAAGTCCGTTATACGCATATGCTCTAATTAGCGTTAGACAGGACCATGACTTCAGATTCAGTCCGTTATAGGCTAGTGTCCGGTTTATCCGAGGCCAATATATGCGAGGTCTACTGTAATTGTTTTATGATTTTTCATAAATTAATATATTTGCACCCTCAGAGGTTAGATTTCAGCCTATCTTGCAAATTTAGCATTGTTTAATACATCCTCCATATTTCAAATCATCTCAAATTCCTTTGTAAAGCTAGGAATACTGTCAACTCTCTCCATGTATTTTTGATTTCTGTCAGTACTTTTAATGCATATGTTTGTATTTCCCAATATGCCCAGATTGTCTTGTCACACATCCAAGGACAGTTATGAATACAGATTAGTATGATTGCAATTGTTGTGTTATCTGTAATTTGAAAGGTATTATTCTGGCTACTGTATGTTGTACAGTATGTGACACCAGGTTTGTCTTTACTGTTCAGGTCACGGCAAGTGTGTGGAGTACGTGAAGAAGTTCAACCTGCCGATGTTGGTGCTGGGAGGCGGCGGCTACACCATCAGGAACGTGGCTCGGTGCTGGACATATGAGACATCCATCGCTCTGTCTGTCGAGATGGCCAACGGTATGTGTAGTTGATATGCCCATAGCTCTGTCGAAATAGCCAACAGTTTGTGTTGTGGATACATCAACAGGGCCCTTATTCACAGAATGATCATATCGCGAGATGAGAGTCATATCTTTATACAAATGTACATGGAGTACATGGACCCTCCTAATTATACTATAATTTTATGTAATAGGACCCTGTTTAGTTCAATCTTTCATGCTCCCAGTGTTTTTGGTTTGTATTTTCGTAAAACGTCCATCTTAATGAATGTTTTAATTTGTATTTATGAAAAAAAAATGGAGTTTTCAAGCCACTTTAAAACATTACTTTCTTCCTATCACATATATCACTTGTGTAGTTTAATTTTGCTGATTGAAAGCTAATTTATGATTATTTCAATATTTCAGAGCTGCCGTACAATGATTACTTCGAGTACTACGGCCCCGACTTCAAACTACACATCAGCCCCTCCAACATGGCCAACCAGAACACCCCCGAGTACCTGGAGAAAATCAAGTGAGTGTCCTATGTGTATTGAATTGTCCAAAAACTCTTTAACCTACACCATAAAGACAAGTGTAGATTTAGACTGCATGATAGACAAAGTGTAGATTTAAACTGCATGATAGACAAAGTACAACATATGAATTTTGTAGTTACCACATTGTCTGTTTGAACTCTGTGCAGAGAGATCTGTCCGCCAATCATCACATTGATAAGGAGTTGGTTAGATTCTTGGAATTTAACATTGATGTGTTCTTCTTTCAGAACGAGACTGTTTGAGAATCTACGCATGCTTCCCCACGCACCTGGAGTTCAAATGCAAGGTAAATTTTGTGAATTTTTGTGGAAACATTTGATGAATATGTCTTTAAAATCATACTATAGTGATATCTTAGTGTATGGGTGAACGATTCCTTCTGCAACTTAAAACAATAATTCAGTTACTCATTTCACTATTTCACTGTTTGTCTGGCATGAAATTGTATCTTGAATACTCGGTTTTATAGCATTAAAAGTATAATTCCCACTGCGACATTAAACATTAATTAATGAATTCATTCATTAGAATTCATCAGTATCTTATTTCATTTTTCAGCTATTCCTGAAGATGCCATCAATGATGAGAGTGAAGATGAAGAAAAGGAAAATCCTGATGAAAGAATATCAAGTAAGTATACATTGATCAGTTTGTATCTTGTAATTTGTGAGACATTTTCATCTTCGTACATTTTCTGCAATAGCACTTCAGCATACAATATTGTAAAATGGTGTTGTATTTCAGTCCGTGCTAGTGACAAGCGTATCGCGTGTGACGAGGATCTGTCCGACAGCGAGGACGAAGACGGATTTGGCCGCAGAGACCGACAGAACAACAAACCCAAACTGAAGAGACCCAGAAACGATGAGGAAAAGAAGGAAACAGAGAAAGGTCAGTAGAAGAAGTTAGATGAATGTTGTTAAAACATTTTATTTCTGCTATTTTTCGAGTCATGCTTGTTACAGTATTATTGGTACAATTTGTTACCAGTTTACTTTTTGGCTAGTTGCTTGAGAATTTTAAACACTAGTATTTATGATTCCAAATGATTGTTTTCAGATTCCAAGGAAGAGAAGAAGGAAGTGAAGAAGGAACCGAGTGAAGTTAAGGAAGAAGCCAAACCAGCCTCAGTGTGAGTCTACTTAGCCTTGTATTTATATTTATGTTTTACACTCACAACCTTTGATTTCCTACATGGCAACTATATACTTTCATATGTCTTGTACAACTTAATTTAATTTTACACTTTATGGGTTAATTATCATTCTCTGAGTAAAGCAAATACATAAGACCTTGCATATACCGGCCTCGGATAAACCGAACACTCGCCTATAATGGACTGAATCTGAAGTCACGGTCCCGTCTAACGCTAATTACGACATATGCGTATAACGGATTTTACATATAACGGACAAAAATAGCCGGTCCCAAATGAGTACGTTATATGTGAGGTCTACTGTATTTACAATATTATTTTCTTATCTGAACTACACTTCCAAGAATGTTAGCTTATTAAGCTATCTCCCATTCCACAGAAGCCTCTAGGAGATGCAACTCATAACGTTATGATTATTCTATGGAACAGGCCCCTGTATGGTTGCTTATCAATGCATATATGTTTGTTTATCAATATGTAAATGTTTGTTTCAGTGAGGAGAAGCCTGAAAGTGCAGAAAAGAAAGGTAGGTCCTTGTGAAAATATTCCCTGTGGTGGTCAACATAGAACCTATAATCCTTATTTCCTCCAGTGTTGGAGATTGTGCAATATAAATTAAACCATACCTGTGTTACTTTTGTATGGTTACTGTCGTGGTTTAACTGACAGTTTTTCAATTGAACCACGGTTAAACTCATAGTTTTTCACTCACTCACACGGTCGGAACTACTTTTAAGCCACGACTAGAATAATATTGTAGTATTTTAGAGTTTTCGACTTGTAGTTTTCAAACAGCATTTACTTCCACATCATAAAATATCTTGACATTAGTCAGGATCGAACTCACTCTTTCCGAGTGTGAACCCTACGCTCTACCACTTGAGCCATGGAGGCTACGAGAAACCTAACACAAATCTGCATTAATGGCTCAAATTTAGTCAAAACAATATCTTCTGTGAATCTGTACCTTTAACCCTCTCCCTGCCATAGGAACATCAACCATTTTTCTTTCATTCATTTCCTGTGAATATTACTGTTGTAATGGGCAGATAACCAGGACTCTACTCTTCTGCTGTGTGAGCTAAGAATGTTTAGAGTTGCCTCCACTTGCTATGATATTGTTGGGTGATGTAATCGCATTGCAGGAAATAAAAAAATAAAGTGCCTGTGTTGAACAACTTGTGTTTTGTGGTCATTCCTAGAACCGTCCACTCATCTAGGAGACATGTCTTCATGACAAGGGACACTTCATCATAGGGAAACTTCATGGCAGCATTTCTTCATTATTCACAGTAGGAGTTCTCTATGATAAATTGCTCTTTATGACAAGTATTCTTAATAACAATTCACATGACATCGTGTACGGATGAAATATTCCCGGGGACTTAAAACACTAATTCAATTAATCATATGACAGGTTTTCTTCATGACATGCATCGTGTGTGGCAATAGCGTATTTTATTACAAGAATTCTTCACGATTACGGTTCCATGACATCTTTGCCAATTATATTACCGACAGTGATGGTATATTATTATGTATTGCTACACATCGAGAAGTAACACTGCCGATCTACCATACAAAGAATGCAACGTAATCGCAATCGATAACTGTGTGGTCCACTTATCTAATGATAAAATATTATCAAACCGTTCCAGAAATATGCTTCATTGTTTTGATCAAAGAGAAATCTTCTGCGAAATTATTGGAACAATTTTCGCTATAATGAACACACAATATTCTGTGATATTGGAGTGTCACAAATAGAATTGGCATCCTGTGGCCACCAGAATTATCGTTTCAAGAACGATGACATATCACGATGTTTGGGGATCCTTGGAATCTGTGTCAACAGTTCTCAGGACAATGTGAGATTCTCTAAGTCCGTCTGCACTTGTAGATTGTGGGTGTTGTCATATTACCTGGGTCTGTCCTCCTGTCAACAGCAGATCATTGTCTGATCACTGAGTAAATTTAGAGATAACTGATCACTTGTAATTGGTGTTTATTATTAATTAGGTTTATTAATTATTTATAGCTAGGAGTGAGAGACAGGTTTATCATTAAGAGGTTAGTTTATTTGTCACTGCTGTCAAGGAAAGCAATATTGAGATATGATGTTGTGACATTGTAAATTAATGTTGTTGGGATGTTGTGACATTGTAAATTAATGTTGTTGGGACATTGTAAATTAATGTTGTTGGGATGTTGTGACATTGTAAATTAATGTTGTTGGGATGTTGTGACATTGTAAATTAATGTTGTTGGGACATTGTGACATTGTAAAATTAAGGCTGTGACTACAGACACATGAGTCAATAAGGTAGATGTTGATCTACGACAAATTAAGAAGGCAACTAATTCTGTCGCTTTTCTACCAGATCTAATAAGTCAAGGCCTGTCAGAACAAATAAACCAGTGTACGACAAGTTCGACAAAATTAGAAGTCTAGTGGAATTAGCTCTTTAAACTGCTGAGCTGGTATTCTGATAAAAGTACTTCTTGGAAGTAAAATAAGAACTTGACATAGACGTCTAACAGAATAACGTCTGTAAACTTCTGTGCATATAGTAATTTTAAATGGTTTTGTGAACTATTCCCTAGAATTATGTGAAATCTTGGTATATAGATGTCTATTCACATTAAGTCTGCAAACAGCTGCATCTGTGTTACTGTAATCATCCTGTGAAGGTGACAAAGAAGATGATAATATGGAAAACAGGCGATAGTGACATGAGTGAGTTATTGTTCTGTGTCGCAGCGGAATCTTTCACCAGTACGTGATGATTAATATTTGAATATACTATAGATGGTTTAAAATTAAAAGCAGCATGAATAACATGTTAAAACGGTTTAATTAATATTGAAGTATATGTTTCAATACAGAGAATGATATAAAGCACTGTCACCAACAGCATGTTAAACATCACACTATTGCCGTGTAACTATTACATCTGACCAGACACGTGTCACCAACACCAGGTTAAACATCACACTATTGCTGTGTAACTATGACATCTGACCAGACACGTGTCACCAACACCAGGTTAAACATCACACTATAGAGACAGTAAATCTTGTGACCTACTTCCACTGACATTAGAGACTTGCTAATCAAGGATATGTTTAATTATTGATACGGCATGGTTTGAAAATGGAACTATTGGCATTAATAAAAATATTCCAATGAATGTAAACCACGAAATATCGGTAGATAATATTTCATGAACATTATTGCATGGTTGTTAGTGTGTCTTGCAACGGTTTTTATGAATTATGTCTGCATCATGACATTTTCATGTAATGTCACAATGGGAAAGTGTCAACTTTCAATCAATGCATAGCACAGTTAGATGCTTATCTAGTTCATGTTACCGGATTTTTAATGAATCTCAGGCTATCTCGTTGTCCATATTACTGCGTAACTATACACGTCCAAGCAGACAATGCATTCAGGACACAATAGTTTTCACTAGTTTTACATTGCGCTACAGTAGTTGTTCAGCCAATACCGGTAGTACTATGTAGCACTACCTTTTACTTCAGCTTTTGAGCCTATAATGTTTTGTAGGAAATAGTAGGAAAACACAAAGCATGAAGGGAATGGACTGCATGCATGCGCAAACCAATTTCCTGCTATTTTCCTACGAAATCATTCCGCCGGCCACTACATTGTAGAAAAGTAGCGTAGTGTAATGTATGGAAATGTATTGTGTCCTGAACACAGCCCTGGTTAAACATTGCACCATTGCTGTGTGACTACAGGACCATATTTATTTAATTTAAATCTTTTTAAATTTGGTTTTAGAGTCACTTTCTAGAATCCTTCACTAATATCACGACTTGTCAGTTTAGGGCAAGAGGAAACCTGCAACATCCGTAGCCCTGAATGTTGCAGTAAACTGACAAGACCAAGGATGATAACTGTATTGCCACTCTACAATCAGTGCATCCTATCAATATTACGTAAGAAAAGTAACTTTCGCGAACATTGAGGCCGAGCCCCGGGGACAGGATTCCCAACCACGTTGAACCAGAGGTGCGTTCAAGATAGAATATGTATCGATATGTATTGCTCAACAAGCATGTATCGATAGTTCAACAAGCAATACATGTAGGGAAAAGTATTGTATTCATGTATTCTAGCTTGAACGCACCCCAGACATCATTACCAGCAACCGCTGCAGTGAGTTCACTCCGCGTCTCTGGAATCCCTGGCAGTCCGTACACGAAATTGGGCGTTGCTGCAACATCTGTAATTGTTAAATATCTGTAATTGTTAAATATCTGTAATTGTTAAATCAGGCATAGCTGCAACATCTGTAATTGTTAAATATATGTAATTGTTAAACATGTAATTGTTAAACATATGTAATTGTTAACTATCTGTGATTGTTAAATATATGTAATTGTTAAACATCTGTAATTGTTAAACATCTGTAATTGTTAAAAAATATGTAATTGTTAAACATATGTAATTGTTAAATATATGTAATTGTTAAATATATGTAATTGTTAAACATCTGTAATTGTTAAACATCTGTAATTGTTTAAAATCTGTAATTGTTAAATATCTGTTGCGTTCTAGGTTACAGCTTCTCATGTAACTGACAAAGTCGGAACACTTTCCTAATTCACCGGTTGCTCTACAGACAGGCCTAGGCAACAAGAGTACTTTCAGTTATTGGGATTGTCGCAAATGGTTGAAAGATTCCCGCAGCGACATTAATCTCCATATCCACTCACAATTGCGTTATTGGTCACTTATTAGTGCAAGCGATGACAGCTGGGAACTAGGTGATGATTTGACTTCTTCAGATGGGTCTTCATCTCAATGCATTAGTTTGCTTATTGAAGGGAGAAAACCTATGAAAACTGATGGTAAATTACTGAATGATCTTGCATTGGTTGGAATGGGAGGGAAGCCTATAGTAACTATGTACTATCTTTACTGCTGGCGGTAACAAGAGCTGCCTTCTAAAAGTAGCGATCTTGCATTGGTTGTGATGGGAGGGAAGCCTATAGTAACTATGTACTATCCTTACTGCTGGCGGTAACGAGAGCTGCCTTCTAAAAGTAGCGATCTTGCATTGGTTGTGATGGGAGGGAAGCCTATAGTAACTATGTACTATCTTTACTGCTGGCGGTAACGAGAGCTGCCTTCTAAAAGTAGTGATCTTGCATTGGTTGTGATGGGAGGGAAGCCTATAGTAACTATGTACTATCCTTACTGCTGGTGGTAACGAGAGCTGCCTTCTAAAATGAGCGATTGTGATTAACCTTCTTAATGCTGGAGGGGATCACAGCTGCCCTATAGACAGTGCTTGTGATCAACTTGACATGCATCCAGTAGAGCTGATGTCTGGTCATAGAGGCAATTATTAACCCTCTCACTGCTGGATTAGGTACAGTCACTACTCTTTAGGGCATATCTGGTTGCCATCAGCATAGAGAGGGTTAACGTAAGATTGGAATGGATCCAATGTTGCTAGTAAAGGACAAGAGCATAGTATTACTCCCTAACTTTCCATGCACTTTTAGATGGGGAAACTTCAATGTTTCCACTGATAGTTTAATGAATCGTTAAATTGTACATGATTGAAATTAACCCATATTCCGAAATCCTGTGTTTTCAAATACAAGTACCATATTCATCCTCATAAATAATATTAGAATGCATCTCCATTATGCATACACGTACCTTACATGTGATTATTACGAGAATTACGAGTTGCTGCTAATGTACCATGAAATCAGATGAAGCAAGTACATTAGAATTTTTCCGGTCGTTAACCCTCTATCTGCAAAGATATGCATAAGTGCAAATAGAGTTATGCCCCCCTGAACAATAACCATTGCTTGCAGTCAAATCGGTAATATGCATAAATGATAGTTATCAGGAAAATTATGTGGGAGGGATTTTCAGTTCATCGCTTTTCATCACATCATTGTCTATGCATGTTCAATGAAGTATGTGTTTTTCCAGTGAACAGTTTAACAATGTTATACTATAATCTGCATGTAATATTAGTCATATTTCAAGTAATTGATCACCTATGTAGGTAATGCTGATATTTGAAAGGATTTCAATTGTCATGTGTGGGGGTATATTTCAGTAGGCAAAAAGAAAACTATTTTTCTATATGGCATGTGCATGCATACATGCATACACATGTGTGTGTGCACACACATTCACACACACACACACACACACACACACACAGACATATATATACATACAGACACACACAAATTGATTAGTTTTACCTCACTAAACATTATACTGTTTTCTCTACAAATCAATACTTTTATATTCTACTTACACATGAGTAATGTCTACATTTAATACAAATTTGTTACATATAAATAGGGGCGGGATGTAGCGCATTGGTAGAGTGTTGGACTTCGGAGCCAAAGGTTCCAGGTTCAAATCCCGCCCAGGGG
>JAUTBV010098534.1:0-16411 GCA_032361325.1 Lepetodrilus fucensis
GAGATAGAGAGAGAGAGAGAGAGAGACAGAGAGAGAGAGAGAGAGAGAGAGAGAGAGAGAGAGAGCAGAAAGGGGGAGAGTAGGTTGAAAACAATGTGTGTGTTTTGTGGCATACAGCCGTTTTCAAAATTGTCTCCCTATAATATAATGGTTTATAATTATAATTGAGAACATCTGTACCAGATAACAGTATATATATATTATTGGGAAACAGGGGGATACTATGCAGTGATGGTGGTGGTGGTGACGACGACGAGGACGACAATGATGATGATGGTGATGATGATGATGATGATGATGATGATGTTGATGATGATGATGAGATGAGGATGAGGATTACAAAGAAGGTGGAGGTGATTGATGATGGCTTCCATGTATTTCAGTAATAACGATGACACTGATGATTTTGTGTGGAGTATCGCATGTCCAGCTGCAATCCAAATACAAAATAATTTGCCGTGAATGGTGTGTACAGGTAGAAGAAATGGTTTTCACTAGGAGTGGTCTGCCGACCTCACTAATGCCGACCTCACTGTACTTCTAGGGGCCTGCTCATTTCTAGCTGTAATGTCTGTACTTTCTGTACGACGCATGCGCAGTTACACTATGCGGTGTTGATCCTTGGTAATTGCGCATGCATCGGACAGAAGGTACGTATATTACAGCTAGAAAGGGGAAGGACCCTATGAAGTTCTGCGTGTGAGGATCACACATCCATTACTGTGCTTGCAATGTTCGCTAACGTTCCTACTCTAATTTGTTTTCACTTCAATATCCCCCACTTATAGGGCTAAACCCGCGCCCTGCAAATAATGCATGAAAGAGCCACATCTCATTTAAATCACTAGAGCGTTATATGAAACATGTCAATCATTTTCAAATATAAAATTCCGGTTCAATAATATGGTAGCTATTTTTTTATAAGGTTTAGACCGTTGCATATGTAGTATGGGTAAGATGTCACTTCTAAATGGTAGCAGATGTATATATATTAGGGTTCACACAAATAGTTGCTATTAATTAGTTCTTAATTAATTTCTACCAAAGATATAATTATATCCGCTAGCATAGGACCAGCGGTTCACAAAACACGTCGGATTGGAATATTGGTTCGATATCCAGTTAGGTAATGTTATAAAACTATTACAATTTGAGAAGACATGTTTTTCAAGATAATTCACAGATTTCGAGTTTCCGAGATTTTAACCATATTTAGATTGTTCCGGGATAGCTTTGCCTTTGATGTATGTCGATCCCAATGCTGTATATATTACAATAACATCAACTACGGTGTCAGTATAACGATATTTAGTTCAATTTCCATCATCCCGCTTTGTTATGGGTGTATTGTCAGAAACAACGAAGATGAATTCGGTTTGATAATGTCAATATACAACATCGAGCCGTCATGAATGGTCAGTAGTTTTCTGGAACAAAAAATAAAGACGACACAAAAAGGTTCTATTCAGACGATGCAGGATAATGTCCTTGCCTGATAGTAGTTAAACCTGTTCTTTTGAGAACTATGGGAATCAATCAACTCCTCTTTGTTGACAGTCGACGAAGACGAGTGCGTTGGGCGACAACAAACTGTGTGTATTTGATGCGCCTGACAGTCAATATTGACTCCGGTTAACGTAATAATCAATATTGACTCCGGGTAACGTAATAATCAATATTGACTCCGGGTAACGTAATAATCAATGGCATTTCCTACATGTCACCACGGGTGAGATGAGGGGTTGTTACTAAAGCCAAGTCACTCGTACACTGTTATCAAATAAAAGATTGGGCGAGCCGAATCAGCTTAAAACATTATCATAAACCTTACTTGAGTAATACACCATATAATCATATCAATAAATGAGTTTAAATATCCGGAAGTGTACTGTAGCTACATAATTTGTCCATTAGACGTATATGTATTTTGAATGGATATAATAATAACAATTTCTTTGCAACAACAACATAATTTTTATAGGCTCTAAAATTTGCAATTTAATGGGCGCTTATATGGACTTCTGCTAGGGAAATACTTATAGTTAACTAAAAAAGACTTTTGTTTAATTAAATCCCAACTATTGTTACTCTTCGGCATATTTAGTAAGACACTGTATTCCCTGCCAACGTTGACGTATGAGTTTAGCGTCAGCTAGTGTACGTAAACGTCAACCTGGTACTGTTCACGTAATCATGTCATATGTAAGCAACAACAAAATAGATGCATCACAAACAGGTTATATAAATTGCCGTCAATAATCCCAAAGCCTACACATCTATCTGATCGTCTGGTTTCTGTCGCACAGGTTAAACCAGGTCGAAGATCGGACATGACCGAATGCCGCGGATCGGTTCGGATGTAAACGGTCGCTCTCATTGGATTCCTCCACACCATAGCTTCCCTGGCCAGCGTTGCTCGCAGACGGCGGACAACTCACACAGTCTGCTGTACAGCGAGTAGTGTTGTAGTGCCAGCTCGGTGCAGTACCAGCGCACGGTAGCAGGACCATCACGCGATAGCAGTACCAGGAAACGATAGCAGTACCAGCACACGATAGCAGTACCAGGAAATGATAGCAGGAACATCACACGATAGCAGTACCAGGACACGATAGCAGTACCATCACGCGATAGCAGTACCAGGACACGATAGCAGTACCAGGACACCATAGCAGGACACAAAGACACGGATCGCTAAGACTTGCACGACATATATACTCACCAATGTCGCTGTTTCATTGGATTAATTTAACTTAGAGGATAGTTTGTAAAGAGAAAGAATTATATATTTGTAATTGTTTTATCGCAGACGACGGCTGATAGAATGGTTTCGCAAAGATCAGTGGGTATTTTATTATGGAGATCATTGTAAAGCCAGGATGATGTTGCTAATTCGGGATTAAGGTAAGAACTATACTGACCAACGTGAGGGCCAGGGCCCGAGATTACAAAACATTTCTGAGTACGATTTAATACTCAACTCAGAATTTTGTTCATAAAACGTCATGTTTTTTAGCATAGCACATGAGTTGAGCACAAACACGTACTCAGAAAAGTTTCGTAATCTCGGGGTCTGTTCTCGAAACTTTCTTACGATCGTACAACATTTAAGATTCGTATAGTAGGGCTATAGAAATGTACGCACGTTCATAGGCTAAGAAGATCGTAAGGACGTTTCGAGAACTGTCCCCCTGATGTTTTAATTTGATTGTTTAATCATTACTATAACTACGCTTTATTACACCCGGCGAATGTAACCAAGTTTTTCAATATCATGTATTGATGACGAATGATTACGATCTTGACATACCCTGGTATGCGTTACCTACATCATATTAGGGACCAACTCTGCCCACTGGACAGAACATGTGCTAAGAAAGTGGTAGGATTGGATGACAATGTTGAAATAAATGTCCAAACAAAAACTAAAATAAACTAAAATATGTCACTTAATTAATAAACAATTATGTTGACAACTGATCGACGTACACTAATGTCTAGTAGACCAAATATTGATATTGATAGGTTGCGCTATCTGTAGCGTGGCAATGCAGATATCATCATTGGTCTGTCAGTACCAGCATGTGATCGCAGGTTTACTGCAACATTGAGCGCTACGGATGTTGCAGGTTGTTGGTAATAGTGAAATAATATAGAAAGCTACTCTAAGCCCCAATTGTAAAAATAAATAGATAAAAAAGCAGACACAGTTGTACGGAGAGATTTTCAAAAATATCAAAATACAGAATGTGATTCCTTTTAGACCTTTATATTAAATGTATGTATTCATTTTGATTAAATATATTTCACGTTTCAGTTTATTAATTGTCTGGTATCTAGTCTGGTAACCTGAGTGAGGGCATCTTGTAGATTACATTTCATGACATACTTACAATATTTGATCTTCTGTGGACAATGTACGAATGTAGAATACTTATATTTTTAGAATCGCTGACAATGAATAAAATAGGTGACATGTACATATGGCCAATTTTCTACAATGTGCATAGTGTAATACAAAAACGAATAGGTGCTTGTTTGGTGAACCTCAGGAAATTAAATACGATAAACTGTATATGGAAATACCATATTATCTGTAATACTGTAGCTGCCCGTAGAAACTACGTGACATGTTTTCGCATGATAGTGTTGTAATGTAGTATTACTAATTATTAAAGCACACTTACATTGGGCTATACGAGCTTATGTATCTATAGATGTTCCTTTGATAAGCAAAATTATCGTAAAAAATAAAATTACCATAAACGTCAGCATTTGTTTTTACCTCACAGTCAATGTATATCAAGATGTCTGTCAAGCACATTTCTTTAGATGGCATATATGGTTAGAAGGAATAAAGCAAGTTGAACAAGGTAGACAGCGTGAGTGTGTGCGTGTCAGTATTAGAGATAAGAAAGCAATATCACATCACGAGTGGCAATTCCTCGTTACAACAGAGTAAGATCAGTATCATCTCTTTAAATAAACACACACATACTATTACTAGTACGTAGACTGATAGTATTCCAAGTAGTGTTGCTTTTATTAAACCTGGCAAGAGCAGGATGGAATCTTGGTTTTTTTCCCCAGTTTTAAACAATAGATCAGTAATGTGTCCATACTCTGTTTTCTTTGGAAACACGGCCAGTATTGTTTTCACTTTACCCTCGCCCCCACTAGCTACAGCTGACACACAGAATGACAGGAAGAAACAAATGATGACAACTGCAACACATGCATACGCAGACTATTGGCACCTGATCTCCATTGCTGTCGAAAGTGTTCTCTGCCGTATAGAGAATACCGGGCTTATGGCAGGATCCAAACTTGACCTTCCCCTGTTGTTGTCCAAAGCGATGCCGCTGTGCTATCTAGACTAGACTCGTCATTGCAAATGCATTGATCTCGTCAAGCTAGCGTACGTTATACATGCTAATATGCATATAGAAAGTATGATTGTACAGAATATGCTACCCAGGAGGTTAAGACCTACCGGTATTCCGAGTCAATAGGGCTGTCATGATCAGCTAATTTAAGCAAGTCTAGATTTCCTGAGGAAGGGGATAAATATATTCCATTGCATTAAGTGTATTACCAGTCTATAAAATTGATAATTATGCAAATGGTTAACTTTCACATTCTATATGATTAGTCTATGGTGTAACAGAAATGTTGATATGTAATCTGTATCTCTGAATAGCAGCCTATACATGAGGGTCTGCGTAAAATTTCGTATTGACATACATATAATTTTACTTAGTTGCGAAATCGCTATTCGATAACTGATATACCAATATTTAAAGTTACCATTACCGTAATTACTAAACGTGGTATACCTTTAGCCAGATCCAAAGGCGTAACTGCTTTAATGAATATGGATATATTTGACTATGCATATGAGCTTCCTTATAATAGTCTGTACCGGACACCAACTGTCTGTTTCACGATAATCTTTAAACATATTCAACTTTGGAGACATTGCATCTCAAACAGTCATGTATATGTCTCTACGTTGGAGCCATTGCATCTCAAACAGTCATGTATATGTCTCTACGTTGGAGCCATTGCATCTCAAACAGTCATGTATATGTCTCTACGTTGGAACCATTGCACCTCAAACAGTCATGTATATGTCTCTACGTTGGAGCCATTGCATCTCAAACAGGCATGTATATGTCTCTACGTTGGAGCCATTGCATCTCAAACAGTCATGTATATTTCTCTACGTTGGAACCATTGCACCTCAAACAGTCATGTATATTTCTCTTTAAATGTAGGCGGGTGTGATATAAGATTTCTACTGGTCTCATCCATCTTCAGTTTCACAGCGTAATACTCCAAGTCTCCAAGTCGACATACTATATACCCACCTCTTCACGTAGACTGTTTTGGTTTATATTGCACAACACTATACTGGTTGCACAACACCACACTACGTCATGATGACGTCAGAGAGTAAGGCTTATTAAAAGTGTTAATTTTACCCTGATACTGGTAGAAGGCTGAATAGTACCTTGGTCAAGTGATAAAGAAAAGCTCAAGAATATATTACACATAGATATGTTGAGTGTTTTGCATGAACTGCGTTGCTACTCCAAATCGAAGTAGTTAGTGATAGCTGACTAGTAGTTGGTGATAGCTAACTAGTTAATATCGTAATCAGATTGCTTTCTTAATGGTGTAAATATTCTGATTTATTTGGCAAGGTAATATGTAACATAACAAAGTTGAGTAGTTTTTTATTTTTATTATTGATCATTCCATAGCGAATTTACTAAGCTAATCTACCAGTGTCGATGTATTTCTTGCCAAGCTATATAACATAAAGCACAGGCACTTGAAGCAGGCCATTATTTTGTTAAATATATATGTAATTCTTATTTTTATATTTTATTTCTTAATGTACTTTTATTTAAAATATATTATGTTAAAAAAAAAAGAAATGTAAAACAAATACAAATATATAAATCGGCATCGACGACATAATATGAGACTTATTTATATATATATTTTTTAATATATTTAAAAATAAACTACAATAAGAAAAACATATTTTTTTAAATATACATATATATTTGTTTAAATAATGGCCTGATTCAAGTGCCTGTGCATAAAGTAAGTATTGGTGATAGGGTAGATGGGTGGTATTGGTTACAACGCGACTTTCAATCTTGTTTCATGCTTGTTTACCCCCCTCATATGACCCAGCCATAACACAGATACTATAATGTATTACTATTGTGTCTGTCAAACTAAATGTTGTGATGTCCGTTGAACCAGACCAAGATTGTGACCGAAAGAATCAGGCCAGTAAAACTATCACATATTGTTCTACTCGTATATTCTTTTGTCAGTTCTGACAAGCAAATGTGTGGTGGTTTGCCAGTGAGTCCCGTCGATTGGTGTAGAAACGAATCGTAAATTTGACATCATATAGGCGGACTACTGATAATCGATACCATTATGACTCTTTACTGATAAGATACAACAGGCGTTCCCATTTACTAATGTTACGTGTTCTACCTAAATAATAAATAATTGTTCTTGCACTACGGTTGTGCGCGACTGACGTCAACGGTGGTACTATGCATATAAAGTCTATTCTACTGCCAGAAATAATAACATATATGAGTTGTATTGTCTGAATAATGCACAGCTTATAGCGATATATTTCCTATAGCACAATGGGATAAAACGGGAGTAGTATAACTCTGGCGTTATGGTCAAACATTGAAATGTATTTTCAGAATAATGCACAGCTTATAGCGATATACTTCCTATAGCACAATGGGATAAAACGGGAGTAGTATAACTCTGGCCTTATGGTCAAACATTGAAATGTATTTTCTGAATAATGCACTGCTTATAGCGATATACTTCCTATAAGACAATGGGGGTAAAACGGGAGTAGTATAAATCTGGCCTTATGGTCAAACATTCAACAAAGACTGCCTATATGAAGTGATCAGCTACTGTAATAATCATCGCAACGTGTATTGGTGTCGTTGTCTGGTGAGCTATATAGGCCTCTCTATATCTGAATATGAATATCGTCTTGAGTGGAATGGCTTAATCATGTCTGGCATTAACGTGAGTGGACGCTGCCCTGCGAGTTTCCTAACATTCTACTTGACTATTCCCATTGCGCTGAGACTATAATTATAGTCCGTGTGATACTGAACTACGAACGTGGTAACACCAACTTTAATTTGTACCAGGTTGTATCTCAAGGTATATTAACAGGGAATGCATAGTGTGCACAGAAGGTTTATGACCATATCTCGTTGACATTGATAGTAAATCATTTAGCCAATCTGATGTTAGTGCCTCATGTGGAGCCTCGGGCATATTGTAGCCGGAATTGACTTCATTATTTGTTTGGCGTTACATATTCCATAAATAATAGTGAACACTGAAAACTATCACTATGTTTATGGAGTCTAGGCCAAAATATGTATGCAGGAAGTTGTAATTTGCTAATTTTCTTTATGGAATGCTCAAGATAAAACTTGGAATACATAGATATACTTAAAATACATAAAATACTGATAGAAAGATAATATTATATAATGATAATTATATTTGATAGATTCTGATAGAAAGAACATATTTTATAATGATGATAATAATAATAATAATGTATGCATTTATATAGCGCCGCATACATCATTTATGCTGCTCTGTACGCTTATGGCAGTGGAACATTAACAACAATAATGAAATTTATTAAAAAGACAAATATATATTTTTTTAAATAGCTTGATTACTGTATCACAGTGTCGTACAGTATTCCTTGTTCCACAGATAAGAAGGATGTTAGCGATGAGATCGCAACTCGCCATACATGTATGAGAGTTATGAATCTCACGGCGCTACGACCATTCTCCGTAATAAGAGCTGTACAATTGAATGATCAGCGTAACTTTGAGAACAACTAACGAGCTATGCTGCGCTATGAATCAGCGTCCACTACTGGATTAATGGTCTTCATGTAGCTCACGTGTCTTTAGTCCTTGACTTACTAAGTATAATCAAGCCACTACTGTAGCGTAATCAGTGACTGACGTTTCTCCTCTCTGACAATAGTTGGCCTGTTGCTGGCAGCTGGCAGTCGCAGGACACTGCCTGTCTAACAAATTGTTTGATTTGACGATGAACACGATGCTATGATATATCTATCTGAGAAGTAATGACGTTCATATCTAATAACAGTGAAATCCGAAGCCATGTGTCATATTGCCTCTCTCGGCCATTACACTGCGATTTGTTTATCTATTATCAGAATTATCATTCTGCAGTATCTTCTTGACATTATGTACAGATAATTAGGTCTCTTTGATGATATACATAATTGGAGATATATATATATATATATATATATATATATATATATGTGTGTGTGTGTGTGTGTGTGTGTGCGCGCGTTCGTGTGCGCGTGCGTGCATGTGTGTGTGTATGTATATGTATGTAATGCCCAGTTAATTGTCTAGATATTAATTGCTGGTATGGAATGGTACAATAGGAAATAAGGTTGCAAGGCAATTTCGATGTTATTTCGAAGTTTCTATACTATTGAATTACAATGATTTACAGTATACAGAATAATAACATCAAACAACAGCAACAACAATTATATTACAACAACAACTACTACTAGTAGTGTTGTTGCTGCTGCTGCTGCTGCTGTTACTACTACTACTACTACTACTACTACTACTACCTAGTACTACTACTACTACTACTACTACTATTAACAACAAACAACAGCAACTACTACTACTAGTGTTGTTGTTGTTGTTGCTGCTGCTGCTGTTAGTACTACTACTACTACTACTACTACTACTACTACTACCTACTACTACTACTAAGAATACTACTACTAATGATAATATTAATAATACTAATGCTGAGTTTGCTCCAGGCGGTTGAGAAGTGCAGTTGAAGTGCAGTTGAGGGTTCTACGGAATTAACGAAGTGATATACTAGTATCTGGACTTCATTGGGATATACATGAATTCTCTCCCAAAGCTATTCAGCAGTATATGCACGAGCACAACTGGCATTGGTCGTCGTGTATTTATAATTAGGCTCTGAGATACCGGTAGTTCTTTGCCTAGAGGGAATATACTAGTAGTGTCCAGACCTGCGTTTCGTGAAAGTGTCGTACTATAGGCCGGGATTAAATGTGAGCGTACGCCATGCTTTTACGTTAGCAGGAAGTGACGTATACCTGGACTTACGCCGGAACTACCTGTAGGTCCCTAGTTTGAAACACAGGCCTGTTCACCTCTAGCTGTGCTTCTAGAGCAGTCGGATCAACCAAATGCGACATCCATTGATATGCGCATATCCGGTGTGGGATGTCGTGAAGTTGCTCTGATTCCTTCTAGAGGACCAACAGTTGAGAACAGCAACCTGAACACGGCTCTCTATGTCAGACTATGATAGGAAGCCAGTGGACATCATGGGCCTGCTCCTTTCTAGCTGTTCTGTCTGTACTTTTTGTCCGACGCATGCCCAGTTACCAAGGATCAACACAGCACAGTATAACTGCGCATGCGTCGGACAGAAAGTACAGACAGTACAGCTAGAAAGGAGCAGACCCCATGTGATCATCTCTACTACAGAATTTGGAATGAATTGGATATAAAGAAGTGAGGATGATAGAATGCCATACATATAATTGCTCTAGTCCAATTGTCGTATTACTGTTGACCGTGTTAGCATCTATTACCGTTTTACAATCACTTTTAATTGTGATGCCCATGGATTTATTGTTCGTGTTAAATTAGATTTCTTACTCTATACTGAAGGCGAAATTAATCTATATGTATAACACATGTTGAATTGTGCAACCACATGTCGTACATCCATGCATTGTGGTATCTTGGATATGGTAATGTTCTATTCACAGTATTGAGTCAGCCGGCTTACAATTTTCTTTATTTCTTACTCAATAAATGTTTATATGATTGGTTCCCGTGACCCCAAAACATTGCGTTCATACTTAGGCCACAGGTGCTTGATTGACAGTTTACCGGTCGCGGCTAATGTAAATATCAAATATTATTGCGCTGCGCTTGCAAGTTAAATTATTAAATATAAACGATTTAGTTATTTCAGACTATCAAATGAACGTAATCTCCACCAATTTGTTACGTCACTTATTTATAAGGATTGACTGTCATTTTCTTTACGTTCATCGAGGTATGAACGTAAACTGAACCGATGTGCACAATTTTGTATAAACCTCTTCGCGGATTCATACAGTTTGCACATCGGTTTTTACGTTCATACCTCGATAAACGTAATCAAAATGACAGTAAATCCTTAAATGAATCTTGAAATTCTTCTGAAATGAGATTCTCAGCTTAAATGAATAGCTAAAACTGCTCCAACCTTACAATAATTCAGCATTAAAATCGTAGTTCAGTATTTACGTGCTAGGCTTTAACTGCCACTAACCTCAGTTAATGTCTGGCTTTATTTAAAATCCTGACGCTTGCATGTAAAATTATTGAATTTTATGTTTAATTCCGATTCTAATTGCAGGATGCTGAAGAGGCAGTAGGTGATACTCAGCACCGCATAATGGAGTCAAACATCACGGAGTACCGACCCTACAAGAGTGATGGCCTTCTGTCCATCACCATGTGGTACATCGGCGTACACGGCTACTTCAGCATCCTGGTCTGCGCATTCGGCATCTCCATGAACCTCATCAACATCACCGTGCTATCACAGAAGCACATGCGGACACCTATAAACTGCATCCTTACGTGGCTTGCGGTCTCGGATCTACTTACGATGACGTCGTACGTCGCCTTTGCACTCCACTTTTACTGTATGTATCCGCCGATGGAGATGTCGCCTGAGAAGAACAGTAAAGGCTGGATGACGTTTGTTCTCTTTCATATCAACTTCTCTGCCGCCACGCACACTGTGTCCATCTGGTTAGGCGTGACTTTGGCCATACTCCGGTACAAACATATATATTCTCCTGCCACCGGAGCCATTACGAGAATCCGGCGCCTCGTCAGAGCAAGGATCGCCGTGGTTATGATCTATGTCCTGTCGACTATCGGCATGACCCCCAACTACATGACAAACAAACTTGTGACGCAAAAGAACGAGCACAACGAAACAATGTATACTTTCGAAGACATAGGAGTCGGCACTCCGAACGTCAAACCCGTGGTCCTGCTAAATCTGTGGATGTACAGCATCCTGGCCAAGCTGCTGCCTTGCATTCTGATGGTCGTTTACGGAGGGCTGCTGGTGTGGACTTTGAGGTCGACGTTACGTCACAAACGTCGACGACTCTCCTGCTCCAGCTCTGTCGTCCAGCGTCCCCTCGACAACTCGAGAACAACCCGGATGTTGCTAGTTGTGATCGTATTATTTCTTATAACGGAGTTTCCTCAAGGTATTCTGACAATCATGAGCGTAACTTCGGCAGGTTTCTTCAGAGATATATATATGCCACTGGGTGAGTTAATGGATATCGTGGCTCTTATTAATAATGGCGTCAACTTTGTATTGTACTGCGCCATGAGTCGAGACTTCAGGACAACGCTTATGGACCTTCTAAAGAGGGCGTTTATGCCAAACGCCAAATACGTGGCGTCTACAGGAGCAAACGACCCAGAGAGATCGAACACAGCCTTACTGATGCGCATGACTTGACTTGGACGGATCAGGGATGGATGACGCATGCGTACTAGAACGGAATTATCTTTGAACTGCCTCCTTGTTAGTATATAATACTATTCAGCTAAACGACTTTCAACAAGATTTCAATGAAAATGTTAAAATATTATTTGGATTCAAATGTTAATCAACAGGGATATAACAATGGTATACGTATTAATGTATTTAAATAGACTTCACCTCCAATAAATACTTAATTTAATAAAGACATTTATCGAAATTAAAAAAACTAATTTCACCGGTTTATTGGAGTAATTAATTGTACCATTAAATCAGATAATATAGTTGAATCATTTGACGCTTATACCTATCCTTCTATCATGATGAGGGTGTCAGTACACATGTACCGTGAGCATGTATTTGATGTATTATGGGGATGGTACTTGAAGATAATAACCTTCTAGTAGACGCTCTGTGTCGTGCAACGTGGCATTTATCCCATGGAATTCTGCACGCGTGATTATAACATATCAGTGATATCTGTGTTATCTGTGTGCCTCGTAACACCATCCCTGGTCCATCTGTCTTTGATATCATTCCGTGTTGCTTTCAGTTGACAGTAGCTGCTTAACGCTATAGTTAGGCCAGACACTATACCGGCTACGTGTGTATTTGCAAGGGAGAGTTAAAGGAATACCTCATCACCATGTTACGCGTAACCAGCAGGGAATTGTCGACCTCGTTGCAGCGGTCGTAATTATCGCAACTAGGTATTCAGCTATTCTGTTCACGAATGTGTTATTATTAGGGCTGTTCGTTTTGCTACCGGCTGGCCTGACCCGGCAAGCCCTTACCGCTGTCGACCAAAAAAAAACGTTGACCCGAAAAACGCGCTCAATTTGCCCAATAATTGGAATATAAGGTATTTCACAGCCGGTTGCTTGCCGGTATCTCATATATAAAGCGGGCACGCTCAGAACATGGACATTGGGCAAATCGAGCGCGTTTTTTCTTGGTTGAGCGCCTAGTAGGGTGATACCACTGACACCAAACAGGCACTTAATTAAAGTATGATTCTGATACTGATTCATCCTCGAACCACAGGCTATTATGACTACATATAACCTGGCGTAGTCATAATGGCCTGGGTTTCGGGAATGATACTGATGATAATAATACTCTTTGTATGAATATTAAAATCTTTTCTACACACACACGCACACACACACACACACACACACACACACACACACACACACACACACACACACACCTCAAAAACGGATATTTTACAATTGCGCATACCTGTAATATATTCATGTCCACATATTATTAAGTTATGAAATCACGCTGTGAAGAAACGAAGACGTATTAAGATATATTGAACACGTGTGCTGACTTTATGATATGAATGAATACTCGAATAGTTTATTTACATTTGCTACTATTTGGAGTGGATACATGCTGATTTTACAAATTAAGAACTATCATGTTAATTATTAAAATATGTTCGAATCAGAATTAACGATAACGAATGGTCGCCGTTTAAAAGTTATTCCATATTCGTTGAAATTAATTATTAAAGGCTCATGCAGGATATGTATGTGATCTAGTTCCTGCCTTCCAAACATACTGTGATATTTTAACACTACATATTACCGCTTCATCATAAATGCATTGACTATGTCCTGCTCATATTTATCATTGAAATATATAACTTATCATTATTCTTGTATGTCTACGTAATGGTCACAAGCTCAGCATGTGTACGATCTGTATGTTTGGTCGCCTATTTATGTGTCATGTTATTGAGTAAGCTATTATTCAGCATTCAATAATATTAAATGATTGTATATAGTAAGCCAATACTAAATGATTGTATATAGTAAACCGGACACATTCCATCTCCAAAGAAAGAAGAAGTTTAAATATGTGAATGGCTCGGGGCATTTGAGGAGTAACCATGACGTTTCCATAATAACAAAATTGTTAAATATTTTTTACGAGTGTAGCGTCTTGTAAGCTTTGTTATCGAGTATTGCTTAAGCATTGTTATTACGAATATAGGACATATTCATGACTATGAGATGTAATAAATATACATGGATATTCATACGTGTGTGTGTTATGGCTATTGTTTGTTGTTTTGTTGGAATTTGTTCGTGCATACAATGATTACACTCGGGACATACAATTGATATTGACTAGAACATTGTGTAATCTCCTCTGTGTAACACATACTGGCGAGTAGGAAAATGAAAGACGTGGCTTCCTGTTTCTTTCTTTAACATACAGATGCACAGTTCCGTTTCCCGTATTATTTCCATGTAAAATGATGTCCTCGCGGCACTACAACTACTAGGTATTTCTAAAATGACCATTTATATTGATATACCCTGAGCAAAATTGATTGCTACTTATAACGCCTACAGTGCAAATAAGGTAAAGACACCTAACATACATTCGAGTACGTCCATGACAACTTCAACTAAGTAGGACTCATTTTCCCACTCTAATTTGTGCAATTTCCGATAAATCGATGTTACTCCCTCCTAAAAGTCACACATAAGTGCCGCTTTCTACGCTACTAGTTCTTAGACAAATACAAAATATTGCACTTCACAACATCGTGAGTTACTTTAATGAAATTCCACTAAAAGTGTTTAACGCTAAAATGCCACTGTGCATTCTACTGTTTCTTCAGTGTGTGTGTATAGAGAAGTATAGTATGTTTGTTAGCTTGCATTCTCGCATTTCTGTACGCACGTGTGTTTCAGTGTGTGCGTGTTTATGCGTTTGTTTGTCTGAGCGTATTCGTTTCATCACGGTCGAGTGATGAAATTAGCCAATGACCCTACATTCATGATGATACGAATACCCTCATTGGCTAATTTAATCACTCGACCTTCACCCTAGGGTTGGTCGAATGATGACACGAATACGCTATGTATGTGTGTGTATGTATTTATGTATGTGTGTATGTGTGTGTGTGTGTGTGTGTGCATGCATGCGTGCATGCGCGCGTATGTGTGTGTGCGTGTGTGTGCATATTTATGTTTGTGTGCGGTTCATGATCAGCTGCCATTTGATGCATTTGTGATGGATATCTCCAAATGATACCACCGTCGTTACAAGTTTCTTCAAGGTAATCAATTGACAATTTAACATATATAGAAGATCATTCTGAAAATAGGAGGTTGGTTGGATGCTACAACTAGAGTAATGCATCTTGAATTACTGTCAAATATAAAAAACAATATTCAAATCAACTTCGACATTTCTTTCTGATTTGGTCCCTTGATTGACAGCTACATGTCCAGTGTGAAGCTAATGCGAATGAACTATGACAATTGACGCTTCATGAAAGTTACATTTTGATCTAACTGTCATTGATTAGCTGACATAGCGGAACTTCACATTATTTTTCCAATACGAAGAAGCAGCAATTAAATAACTTTATGCTTCTTTCCAGTTAATGAAAACATGTAAACGTGTATACATGAAATAGAAAATCACTAATAGATCGATAAGCAAGTGACAGGTCGCATCATATTAACTATGACAATTTCGAGAAATTAATATGATAGCAACAAAAGAAATATGTTCAGGCTTCACTAACTACTAGTATTCACTTGTTCATCCATTGTAACGGCACTTGTCGATTAGTCATTATCGATCGATTACAGATATACGGCATTATCAAGAATCCTTAGCTACTAATATTATGTATTTACACCCATACATCATATTCTTACAGATCATCATACCATTCGTGAATACTCAGGCCCCGATTTCTCGAGAGAAAAAATACAATTTGAGATTTTGCTCATCTGGGATATCTGATTCAAGTTACAGCACTGAGATAATGGAAGTTACAGCACTGAGTCAATGGAAGTTACAGCACTGAGTCAATGGAAATTACAGCACTGAGTCAATGGATGTTACAGCACTGAGTCAATGGAAGTTACAGCACTGAGTCAATGGAAGTCACAGCACTGAGTCAATGGAAGTTACAGCACTGAGTCAATGGAAGTCACAGCACTGAGTCAATGGAAGTCACAGCACTGAGTCAATGGAAGTTACAGCACTGAGTCAATGGAAGTTACAGTACTGAGTCAATGGAAGTTACAGCACTGAGTCAATGGAAGTTACAGCACTGAGTCAATGGAAGGAAGTCACAGCAATGAGTCAATGGAAGTTACAGCACTGAGTCAATGGAAGTTACAGCACTGAGTCAATGGAAGTTACAGCACTGAGTCAA
>JAUTBV010098545.1:0-16410 GCA_032361325.1 Lepetodrilus fucensis
TATATACTATAGGTTACTATAGTTACATTTAAAAACGTTTAGGTTGAGATATAAATTCATGAACAGAGGACGATAATGTTTCAAATTCATGTTCACTACCACGTACGATACCATCTATATGGTTACATTTAAAATTAAAAAAAATGTTACAGTACGTCAGCTTATGGCAGGAGGAAACAATATACAGTTTCAGTGAAGAAATGACCGTAGTAATGATGTAGGACTAGTTGTTCACTGTTCAAGTATGAACTATTGAAAGGTCCTGAGGATATTTGTGTTCACGAACACCAGAGAAGATATTTTCAGAGCCGTTTACGATAGAATAATTAGTATAAATTACGGGGAATCGATTCTAAGCAAAAACGATGTACAAAAACAAAATGTCCGAGGAATATACCCCTAATACCCTGTAGCACTTGGTTGATATTTAATTAAAACCCTAGTAGTAGTGGTAGTAGTAGTATATAGTAGTAGTGGTAGTTGTAGTAGTAGTAGTAGTAGTAGTAGTAGCCTAGTATACTCGCTAATAATTAATGATTGTGTCATCTAAATTATTTGTGACTGTCATATTTCACTGGGAAAAAAAATGTAAATATTTTTTTATTATTTTTATCAGGCTACGAAGCATGCTATCGATGCCGGTGGAAAGGCCTACTATAAATAATTAGATTTAAATAATAATGGATTGCTGGTGTCTACAATGATAAGAATTGGTATTATATAAACATAGGCATGTGTACCAAAACCACCATGTAGTCAGACAGATTGTTTTGGAATATTGGTATCAGTAGAAAGTGCTACTGCACTTATTCTGCATCCATCGGTATAACAAGGGTATGCGATGATATCTTCGTGAGATATGTCTATTTAAAAATGTATTGTTGTTTTATTTTATACCTAATGATTTGTGTGTGTGTGTGTGTGTGTGTGTGTGTGTGTGTGTGTGTGTGTGTGTGTGTGTTTCGAATTGGGGTTTAGAGTAGCTCTCTAGATTTTCTTCACTAATATCACGACGTCAGTTTATGGCAGGAGGAAACCCGCAACATCCGCCCTTTACCCATTATATACCGGAAGTGCATTTTAAACATAACGATTTTAAGTATACAGGTATATTCAGCTCTCTACCATCTCTTTCACGCCAACGCGTACATAATTTAAATGAAGTTCTAGTGGTATTTATAATATGACATTGGCTGACTATCTTTTTAAGCAATGGGACATTTATTATTATTATTATTATTATTATTATTATTGTTGTTGTTGTTGTTGTTGTTGTTGTTGTTGTTGTTGTTGTTAATAATAATAATAATAGTAATTATTAATATCGTTATTATTAGTATTATAGTAATAAGACATTAACGCGGATTATAAAATAAGAGATAACAAAGTATTTGAGTGGAATTTTTACAACCCAGGCCCCCGTTTCACTACGGCCTCCTAAAGTTATGACCCAGTTTATCGCCTCTTAAAGGCATAATGTCACAGCTATTTATGGTTGTTTTGGACTAGTTCTTAGCTACAACTGCAAAATACATTCACTTGACAATCATAAAATCATGTTTGTACTTCCAAACACCTTTCCACCACTGTTTGGTACACACATATCCATTGTAACCCCCTGTAGTCTACTGATAAACAACCTGAATATGGTCGTATTGCTACTTGCTTCATTACGTCAATGCAAGGGGACATAACTCAGTGGTACGACTTAAATATATAATACGCACAGGCAACGTTTTCTCGCAATTCCTTCATAGTTCAGTTGATGCACCAAAGACAAGGTAAATAGCGGAACGTTCCCTATATTCATATAAAACATTAATATTTTGATAACTATTGAGTACTGGAGACTAAGTAGGCCTACACCAGTAAATAACAACATTGGGGTGGATAAATCAAACGTAATTAGTCTCAGATCGAAATTCGTTTGTCTATTATATACACGCCTATCAACTGTGATATTATGCCTTTGTAAACCCCACAAATCATGTCACGAACTAATTATTTTGATAGGCTTCGGTAGAAGAGTACCTTTGAACAAATTGGCTCTGGTTATTATCACATACTAGGAAGAAGGCTTAGATTACTCGAGCGTTGTCACAATCTCTGGAGTTTGTGTTTCTCATTCGTAAACATTATACTACAGACCACACGAAAGTAACAAGCCAAAAATCTATGTGATGAATTATTGTATACGATCTTTGATTATGAAAACATGACGACCTACTTAATGAAGAACAACTTCAAAGCTGCTTTATAACGAAGGGTGCATGGGGTTGTCGGCAATCAATGCATGCACGATGTAGGCCTACAACTGATCGAATATCTTCCGAAATAGAATGCTTACTAGTCTAGTAACAGCCTACAGGTAGAAATAAGCGTAAATTTCTGACCGACACCAGGAGGAGCATAGATGCATTGTTTAGTTTTTTAGCATTTAAATTAATTAATATTAGATGAATAAAAGCAAAAAAGTATTTGTATTTTGTTTTGATACAACACCCAAATGTAAAATGCGATTTGAACGCGGAATATTTTAGACCATTTATTAGATCTACTTCCAAATTATAATGTAGAGTAGTCTCCCTTGCACAATGTAGAGGTCGCTTTTGCTTGACAAACTGTAAACACACTTTGATACAAATCCAGAGGCACATTTAAATTAGTTACTTGTTGCCATCATTGGGAAGCTTTCGGTTGTGTATGCGTCATTTCTAAAGTAGTTTTACTTTCACGTACCATGTGCATTGATTTAAGTATAAAGTAGGCAGTAACTTAGTATTTTTGTTGCAAATTACGCGCTTTCACTTGCGCCTGTCTAAACTCATTTTCGATTTCGGCTTTTCATTTGTAAACGATTTCAAACAAGCTTATACGTTCCTTATTTACTGCAGTGGACGTGCAATAACCTCATCACTGACTAGCGTTAAAACTAAACAAAATGTATAGGTGTGCTCTTTTTAAAAGCAATATTCACAGCTTAGTCAAATGTTGCATTTTCCGGCAATGGTGGAGATCAGGGCCAACATTGCTGTGGACTAGTTAGGAAGTTAACAGAGATATTTACAAGTTTGCATCTAGCAATTTCCTAATCATTCCTAATCATTGGTCTTGCGATTATAACTCTTTTATTCACTGAAATATCCATCAGCTGTTTACCCCATAAGTTTTGATGGATAATAATCTACCAATCTGATTAAACAACACTTTGCTGAATAAAGTATTACAGAGTAATCACGGCAAAAACGGTCAACAAAATTGATTTATTTCGTTGCAAAATTGAAGTGTAGGTGCCTGTGGCACCATGAAATACATTTCTAACCGACATTCAGCCAACTTTATTAATTTTAAAGGGACGGGGTCTCAGAGTCCGATCTCTACCTTTACAATTTAACTATCATCAACTGATCATCATGGTCATTAAAAGATGCCTTTTGACAACACTGTGATAACAGATTAATATGATTGTTCTAGGCAACAACTGAACACGAACTCCTGCATCCTATTCCGCTGAAGTCCTAACCGAAGTGTCTGCATGATGGGTGTCAGGTCAGAGTATCAAAAACAGTTCAAGGTAGCCACGCTCAAGAAATATCTATCCATTTATTACGAAAATGTCGCATTCCGTACAGCTCGGCGAGATCGCGAGTACGCGCACACACCTATATCCTGGTGCGATGACGATGACGGCGATACAGTTAGCGTAGAGAGCGAGGAGGTGGAAGAACAGTCGTGTTGTCGAGATGTCGAGGCCCAAAAGGGAAAGTTGTGCTGTCGTGATGTTGAAGAAAATCGCAAAGAGATTTCAACAGCTACAGTGACATTGTCAAACAAAATGGCTGTCCCACAAACTGTATCACCCGAGAAATCAACCGACGAGAAGGATTATTGTGACGAAGAAAGCAAGGAATCTGATTCAAATGGTAATAATCACAATTATGCATATGATCAAGATGATGTGTCCTTGCACCTTAAACCACAAGCCAAGAAAACAACAGGTATTCATCATTTTTGATTGTTGATGGAAATCCTTGGTCTGTCGGTACTAGCCATATACTCACACCCCCAGGGGTACATTCCGTTCAGGAATCACTTCATGTGCTACCCATGGCAACCAACCAACCAATGAAATTGTTTTCCTGATGAATTTGCTCTGAAAATCTATCCAATGGAATAGATTTCATTGTTATATATTTCTTTATAGTGACTATAGGTGAGATATTTCCGTTGACGTAAAGCATTAATTCAAGTGAAGTGAGTCCTGAATGCTGACAAATCGAGCAGCCCTATTGAATCACAGGCTGAAATAGTGAAAAACTAGTGGTGTCACCAGGGAGTACGCAGTGACGTTAAACTCCATATATTCACTTACTCATTCCCTCCCCAGGGAGCTGATCTAAAGAAAATGAGAAAACATGAACTATTAACTAGCCCGTAGGATACCTTTAACATTAGGAGAAATGGATCGGGCCGCAGGGCGAGTGGGAACTTCTATCCCTGAGTGCTATATGAGAATGCTTTTGAGGGTGGATTTGGCGCAATGTAAATGTGTACTTTATTATTATGATTACGTACGTCATGGACATGGTGTATCATTGTAGTTGGAATAATACCAGCAGGTTATTTGTTTTTCTGATTTGAATAAATTTTGCCCTATTGGATTTTTTTTTTTAAATGGCAGGAAGATTTCAGGTTGCATGTATCTCGAACATTTAATATCTCGGTCTGAATATTTTTGCCTCTTTTGTTAGCAGCACCTACGCCAGCCGTCAGATCCAGCAGAGAGAGGCGACCCGACAGGAAACAGAAAATTCCCCGTGCCAGCAAAAAGAAGCAGCATCCCAAGAGAACTCCTACGCCCCAGTCCACAGTCGGACACCCGGCTCCGTTCATGTCCTATGGCTGGGCTCACACGGACCTCGGACCCTCCTACCACAAGACGTACAACGTCCGGTCAACTGCTGATGTGAGTTAATGTAGTCGCCTCCTGAATCATTGTGTATGGGTGAAAAGCACTGATTAATTCCTGGAATTGCGGTTCTTTTAAGAAACAGGGCCTGTATTCTCGAAACTTCGTAAGTAGTAAGAATTTACCAAACTGGGTTTCTGCTTATGTTCATTTTTGAAGAGATCTGTTCTTACTAAGAAGTTCTTAGGTAAGAAGTTGCTCGAGAATACGGGCCCAGGCTTCCTTCTGCTGTAAACTAACATTAACAAGCTGTAAAACGTTTATGAGTTGAGAAATGTGTTTAATGGCACGAAAGCTTAATTTAAAAAATAAGATAAAGAAAGAAAAAACAATATTTTGTATGGTTTCCAGGTGCATCCTGACGCACTGCGGGCTCAGAGTAGAAGGAAAATGGCCGTCAAGGAGCGAGCCGTCAGCGTACAGAGGTCACGGGAGGACAAGGTCAAGGCCATGCTGGAGAAGGCGTGCGGAGGCTCGGCTGTGGAGGACGGATGCTGGCAGTCCGAGTACCAGCTGAGGTACCCGGCCTACGACACGCGCGAGTATGTCCGCAGTCTCTCCGCGCGATCCATCGATGTCAACGAGAAGAAACTGACCCGTGTCGTGTATGTGTCGTGATGGACAGACTTCTCATGGACAGGCGTATCGTGATGAACAGACGTGTCGTGATAGACAAACACGTCGTGATAGACAAACTTGTAGTGATGGACAAGTGGACATGTCATGGTGGTCGTTAGACTCGCACCAAAGAACTCCGGCTTCTACCCACCACGACTGATAAACTAGGCATGGATGGACACCACTACCAGAGATAAAGATTCGCTATAGATTCAGTTTTGTCAAACTCGTTTAACCATCTCCATGCTGAAGGCAACACATTGAGTAATACATGAACACTCATATGAGATCCTCTATAATATATGTTTATTTCACTTCCAGAGAGTTATTATATGATAAATTACATTATTTAACTAGGAATATCATAATGATTGCCAACTTTACCTCACTATTAGAACTATGTTTATTATCAATAGCTGTACAAGGCATATAGTGTGAGGAATAGAATAGCATAGGCAGGTACTGATTGAAGTAGGCCAACAGTGGTGTGTGCTGACGGGATTATGGGGCTGCTCTTTTCTAGCTGTTCTGTCTGTCCTTTCTGTCCGATGCATGCACAGTTACAAAGCATCAACACCTCACAGTGTAACTGCGCATGTGTCGGACAGAAAGTATACTGATTGTACACTATTTTCAGGGATTATAGACGCATAGTCGATAGGCATACTTATATTATTGTAACATATTTACATAACCATAGATAACAGTAGATGTTAAAATAGCAATGTAATTAGGTGAACTGATGAATCGATGCTATTATTTTGAAATTAAACAGAACAAAATTAAATTCCATCCACGTTGGTTTGAGCCAAATGCCTAGCTAAGATGTTGCACTTTGACCATCTTTACAAATGCTACTGACCATGCCGACTATGACATACTACACTGTACATTCTGGTGGGGTAAATAATCTAGTCATCGTAAACTGGAATGATGATTGTGAATAGTACATGTACAATTGTATTTAAATCTAATTAAAATCGGATCTTGTTTCGCTCCTTAACACTTTCCATGCTTGAGGCAACCGGAGATGCTCTAAAGAGCAGTGCCTGTGCCTAATCTAGCTGGGAGAAGGTTAAACATTTTGATATTCTTTTTCGAAACAGGGCGAATAGCAAGTGTCTAAGCAAATATCTGAGTGTCCGTTTCAAATGTGATTTTAAATGTAAATTGTGTACATGCCATATTTCTGTTGATTTATCAATTCCTCTAGCTAGTGCCAACAATTATGCGATATTGCATTTATCACAATTTATTATAATACATTAATGTAGAAATTTACTCCATAATCATGATAATTCTAAAATAAAAAGCATAAAAATTATATTTTAAAAAAAAGAAGAGTTTATTTTTACATGTACACTTGTACAAGTTCTAGCTGATGAGATTTTAGTAATAATACAAAGCAATATATTAGTAATGTGAATCTGTACATCATCCTTGGTTACAACCATTGTGTGATCACTTTTGAATCTCAATATTGACCTAGGCCTGTATTCTCCAAACTTTGTTGTCGTCACCTATGGGTGAAAGATTCCCGCTGTGACGTAAAGCAATAATTCATTCATTCCAAACTTTGTTAAGTCCTAAGAATTTCGTATGAATTTGCCTAACTGGTTTTCTTCTTATGTTAATTTTTGACGAGATATTTTCTCACTAAGACGTTCTTAGCTATGAAGTTTAGAGAATACGGGCCTTGGTTTATAAATTTTATGAGGTGGGGACTATTTTAAAGGCATGGTGCCAGTACGGAATGTGATGTGATGGAACTCAAACCATTGGCAATGCCAATCCTGCTATTGGGGATATTGGAGTTGCACTGGATTCACATAGGAGAAAGAGGGCTGTTCCTCAAGTTTGTCACTTGACTTTTATGTATTTCTTGATTTTCACATTTTATATTTTAATATGAAGTACACAATAAATATAATTCACTGTTAAACGTAAGGTTATGTTGTATTTTTATGTTAAATATACAGTAGACATCGCATATACCGGCCTCAGATAAACCGGACACTCGCCTATAACGGACTGAATCTGAAGTCCCTGTCCCGTCTAACGCTAGTTACGGCATATGCGTATAACAGACTTCACATATAACGGACAAAAATATCCGGTCCCATTGGGTACGTTATATGCGAGGTTTACTGTATGTCACATATTTGGAAAAATAAGGAATAACGGGTAGGCTATCTATACTGTATGAATTCAAGTCTTAATTAAAATTAAAATGATATGGACATTCAATGACTCAGACTATCATAATTAACCTTTTCTATGTTGAAGGCAACAAGTTGCCACATGATTATTCCATAAGGCAAATGTGTCATCCTCTCTTGTGTTGGACATCCAGAGAACACCAAACTATTGATTGCCCAGAAATCGCCAATATGCTTGATACACTGCACAATAAAACAAAACACTTTTTGAATCACAACTTTTGTATTTAATAATATCTATATACACAAGCACAGTATTTACATGTAAGTAGTACTTATACAATATGACAAGCATATCAATGTATGTATATATAAAACTATTTACAGTTTTCTACAAATTAAATGAATTGTAATACAACAGCTATGTTGCATGAAATGCACATGTAATGTATTGAATAATTGCCAAGAAATTGAGATAATGAGATTGCAATTCCTTGAGATGAGATAAATTGTTAGTAGATGTACAGAACATTACTTCATTGGTACTGGCGAATATTTTAGAATTTGCATAACTATGCAACAAGATTGAAATATGTACCACTCAAACCTGTTTATGTAACATTATTATAGTTCCTCTGTATATTTCCTTCCTGAAATGTGCTTGCAAACATGTTTTCAAAAATATTTCCTTAAGCTTCAACAATGATGTGGTAATATAACAATCAATATAGCAGGAATAATTAATTACATTAACGAAATGTCATGGAAAAGCATCTAAATGTTTAGTTCAGCTACCCCGCTTTACTACCGGACACTGAATATTCTGACTATCAAATATCTCATAGTAAAGGGGACCAATACCACAATGTTTAACTAGCTGAAGTACTAAACATAGCACATTATCTTTCAATAGTCACTACTACATCACATTCTCTTCCTGCCAGATAATTCAAGTTTTACAGCATATATTATATCCATTTCAGAAATATAATTCACACATCCAATACAAAAAGCATGGACCAATATAGCTAAATATGTACATGTACACAATGCATGACAAGTGTTAGTTTTGCCGACCTATACTTCAAACATGTACATGTGTGTTATAGTTTGGTATAAAATGCATCGACACCTCTATTTCATAGATTGTCTTGGCAAATACTTCATGGAATGACAAACAAAAAAAACCCTTCAATTTCTTATTTTGTATGCTCGAACTAAAATGAAAGAATGAGCTCTATTGCCCCAGTAATAAAAAATATGTTTATATTGTGATCACTAAATATTTTTAGTAAGTATTATTTTATGCAGCAGGGCAACGTTCATAAGAAGGAACATGCACATAGGCACAATTTACACATACTGGTGTGTAAAAATGAGCATCAGAAAGTGGACATTTAGCCTTTTTGTTCCTTCTTTTGGACATCCTCCCTCTGGATAATATACATACTCAAAATAGTTGGTGATCGTTATATAAACAGATTTTCTTTTTATTAAATGCATAATATCACAGTCTGACAGATTAAGTTGTCGGTTTGGACCGAATTGGAGTTAAACATACAAAGTACATGCTCTTAGCATACACATAATCGCTATTGTACCTCCAAATATCTTTTTTACCGCTGTAGGATAGGTAAAATTCCATTGCAGTTTACACTTGCTGGTATAACCAGTATAAAATATGTCAAATCTCACATTACCTATGGTTTACTGACTAAGGGAGATAACTCTACTCAGTGAACACGGTGAAAGTAACTGTCACGACCACTGACGCCTTTTATGTGCGAGTCGTTCATAATTTATAAACATTATATACAAAATAAAATGTTGATAACTAGTGAGACATGTGGAATAAGTAACTGGTGGTATAAAGTACTTATGTAGTCAAAACAAATGCATTTATTTTCAGGTAAAACCGTGCTAGACCACTATATCGGTAAAGCCAGTTATTGGTTGAAATGTTGGGAACACATACTTTTATGTGGATAATTTGTCGGTTTTCTAAAAGCATTCCAGGTTTATAATAATAATTGGCATAAGAAATAATTACAACTTGTACCATTGATCTGAGACATATATCTGTGAAATTCAGAGTTGGCCAATATCTGCGATACTGGGGTGACCCACTTCCTATGAGTGTTTATAAAACATACGCTGGTAGAATTTTATTTGTGGGTTTCCAGACTCTGCAGATGATGAACTGTTACTTCATGTGTGGTCAGGTATTGTGCTTTCATTCCTAAAGATTACATCAATCAAAACTCTACCATTGTGGCCTATGGAAAAGTATTTGGTTGTGTAATACCTTCAACTGGGAGTTCCACAGTATTTTGGTCCCCGTTTCACAACTATAGTTAGATCCTAATAACCCGAGTTATCACTTCTAAAATGTTTCACGACGACGTCGCAAGTCATATATATTATATATGCCTTCTAAATTGGCATACACTTTAGGAGGTGATAAACTGGGTCGGAGCTCCTAACTTTAGTGAAACGGAGGCTGGAATAAATTGACTCGTAGAGAACACCATCTGATACAAAACGATAGTTCATGATAACATCAATTCAGTCGGGATTAGTGTCTGATATTTATTAATATACATAAATTATCATATAAAACATGGTTTCTGGTATGCTATTTCAATGACATTACATCAGCTGACACGAATATTGTTTTATAGTTATTGTGCTTGTAATTTCTGTTAAACAATTGACTAAATGACCGCAAAGACACGACCTACATGTACGACGACACTGAACACGAATTTTTATACATTAATCGTTTAACGTTGGCGGGTTTAACCTTCTCCATACTGAAGGCAACCAGAGATGCCCTAAAGGGTTGTACGTGTGCCTAATTCAGCAGGGAGACGGTTAAATGACATCCTAGTGTTCAGATGATTGTGAAACTGTATAGTTTAAACACGTGGTTATATACTTAGATGTCAGATAGTTTGAATATTTTCTACACGTCGATATGCTTCCTAGGCTTGCTTCTATTCTATGATAGTGAATATGTGCCCAGGCCATACTCATGACTTCCGGATGGGACATTGGCATGTTCATCCAGACAAATAGTGCATATACACTACACTTTCTATGTAAGGAAGGTTAAATTAATTCAAATAGAATATAAATGTAAGAACATTGATTTAATATAAGTTAGTGTTTATTGTGGACCGGGTTTTATTCCAATTCTCTGAATAGTATTCTTCATGAAAAGCACTGATAGGGATTTCATGAACAAGAAATCAAATAATTCCAACACGGTCAAAATACTGGCTCCTAGCAGCAACCCCAAAGCTCCTCCAATGTCGCAGAACAGATCCAGAATCTCATAACTCAGACGCTTCACAGTTTTCTGGAATGTCATCGAGGCCAAGTACACTTCAATAACCACCAGATTCTTTCGCCAGTACTCTTCCGTTTGACCTTTGGCCTTTGTATACTGGGTCACATAGTCTGTGGCAAATGGTGCACTGGAATGCTGCGTGTTGAAATCAGTAAAGGAGCACGGCTCTGGGCAGATCTCTTCACATCCGGTTCCTGTCTGCAGATATTCCTCCATGCAGGGAATGAAGCAGCTTTGGTATTGGACTGGGTTGCAGAGAGGTGCGGTGTTGGGCACAGATACATCCTTACATCCGCATTTCTCCACAATGTAGTTTCCCCGACATTCCAGTCTGCATGCTGCTCTTGAGTAGTTGGCTGATGTGAAATTCAGAGTCCTTGTTCCACAGCCGCTGATGCCTTCTTTAGACGACTGACTCTGGAATGAGATGTATTTTTAGTTTAATGTCATTGCTTACCAAATAGTACAACTGGGCCTCTTAAAATATGACTGCTCTTTATTCTCTCGGGCTCGTGTGAAGCACGGTAATGAAGTTGTATCAGGTTGTGTCGCTATGCTAACGCTGACAATACACGATGATAACTTAATAAATGATAGCTTGCCCAATAACAATCCTATCCTATGTTGAGTGAATGATCATCCAAGCAGGTGGACATTTTCCGAAGAGCACCAATACATACGTCGTCATGTAGGAATTGGACGAATAATAGTTACACGACATCAAACTGACCTTGACGTCAACACCAAAGAAGTGCTGCAATCCTGGGGCCACGGCTATTCCCATCTCAGACATGATCGGAGGAACCTCTGCAGCATGAATTGCCATCTGGGAAAGGAAACGTTTGGTTAATGCTGTTCACATGCATGTCATCCTACTCTGCTTATTTACTTTTGTTAAATGATAGGGTACTGCCTAGATCTAATTTTGGCATATGCAGGTCGGCTGACATTTTCTACTTCTCTACGGAGGTACGGATTCAGAGGTGTCGAGTCGTGTATTCATGTGATAGATGGGGTCGTGTATCCTTGAGATTGGTGATGGGTTCGTGTAGGATGGGGTGGTGTATTCATGGAATGGATGGGGTCGTGTATCCTTAGGAAGGATGGGGTCATGTTTCCTTGGGAAGGATGGGGTCGTGTATTCTTGGGAAGGATGGGGTTGAGTATCCATGTGAAGGATGGGGTCGAGTATCCATGGGAAGAACGGGGGTTGGGTATACTATAGACAACCATAAACGTTAATCTTTGAAATATAATGGCATTAAATGGTCATATAAAGCTAGATTCGTCATTTGAGTGTACAGGATTATTTATGATATAAGTCTTAGTCTACCACTCACCATGAAACCCAAGCCGATATATCCTCCATAACTCCGAGTGTATTCGTCTTCCTCGACATTGAGTAGAAGACGCAAACCATGACCGCGACCAGAGCTCTTGGCAAACAGAGAACCGTTCACTACAATGTAAACACTGGTGCTTAACATATGCGAAAATATGTAAATACAAATATAAAACATAATGCCAGTATCATGATACACTGATAATAAATGTGTATATGTTTCATTGAAGGTACAACAGGGCGGGATGTAGCGGTAGAGTGTCAGATCCCGCCCAGGGGGCCCGGCATGATCAATGTTCGCGAAAGTTACCTTTCTGACGCGATATTGATAGGATGTACTGACTGTAGAGTGATAATGCAGTTATCATCCTTGGTCTTGTCAGTACCAGCCGGTGCTCGCAGGTTTACTGCAACATTCAGTATTTACCAAGATAATCTATGAAATAGGGGTGTCAATGCATTACATGCCAAACTATAGATCTAAACATACCCTTTGCCGTTTATGCTCAATTTCGTAACAATACATTTTCTAAATTGTCTAGATCTAATGAATTTTGTAGCATCCCACCTAAATGATTTTTAAAAATGTCTAGTATATATGGCTTAATATGCTTAATGAATTTAGAGGAGTAGATTTATAAAGAAAAATGTATACAGTAGACATCGCATATAACATACTCATTGGGACCGGTTATTTTTGTCCGTTATATGCAAAGTCTGTTATACCCATATGCCATAATTATCGTTAGACGGGACCAGGACTTCAGATTCAATCTGTTAAAGGCGAGTGTCCGGTTTATTAGAAACCTGTATTTCCATCTGAATTTATTGCCTAATGGATTTGTACCATTTTCATATCGACTAATTGATAGTGTAATTGCTTAATGACTTTTCTATGTATTGAATTTTGTAGAATTACAACTCCACCCATGTCTAAAATTAATAAAGTCAACATTGTCTCACAGGTGACCGAGCCACCTTAGACGTTGCGCCGTCATGTGCGCCGTTGCCATGGCGACGATGCCGACCATCCGCGACCGGGAGAACCTCCTGCTTCCATGCGCGCCCCGCTACAGCGGCTTCACGCCTCGCCCCACCGAGCGGCTCACCACACGGAGGAAGCCCCACACGGCCCTGGACATCGAGTGTCAACACTTCCTGAGGATGAGATCGGAGAACACGCATAAGACGCTGGAATACCGGCTGTGGATCGAGGCGGGAAAACACGAGCCTCCGTTTCCCGAGCGGCCGGACTCGAGCTACAACAGTAATGTTTGGCGGAACTTCCGCCGCCAGTACGGCTTCGACATGACCTCAGACGGGAGGAAGACCTCGGAGGTGATCGCTGCCATGTACCCCATGAACATTCCCGTGCCGTCCCAGATCGGCGACAACACGTTCGGGAAATATATCTCGGATTCGAGGATTTTCCTGAATGAGAAGTTCAAGATGATGGCGATAAAGAAAACGGATGCGGATCTGCGAGAGTTCAAAAGATTGAAACTGAAAACTGAACTACGGAATCCCCCATTAGATGAAGCAGGTACTTAGCTAGGGCCTGCTCCTTTCTAGCTGTAATGTCTGTACTTTTTGTCCGATGCATGCAGTTACCAAGGATCAACACCGCACAGTGTAACTGCGCATGCGTCGGACAGAAAGTACAGACATTACAGCTAGAAAGGAGCAGGCCCCTATACAGGCGTGTGTTTTTTTTGGGTTATAATCTGTAATTACCCTCAAACCCACCTAAATTAAAGGGACTCATACACATAGGGGATTTTACCTATGCCCATTTTTATTATTGGTTATGTAATATATAGGGCAATATGTGCAAGAATCTGCGCTTTCAGGGATGAAAATACACGAAAACACATTGAAATGCACTATTTTTCTTGATGAATGTAAACAATCGTTCATCATGGATTTTATGATTTTTTTAAAATTATAAATATAAAATAATTTTGTTAAAAGTCCTTCATTTATTCACAATTTCATTTACAACCATATGTTGTACTTTAATTTGGTTGTCCATAAATTTGGTTGTCCATAATTATACGAAAACAGATCATTTTCAGTTTTCATATTTTTCTAATAATTTGAACAGCTACAATTTTGATTATTTTCTCCTCTTCAAATGATTAGTGTAATTGCGGTATACAGTCAAAAATGTTATATTTTTATAGTTTTTTAGTTTTCCTTAATGCAATTTTTTTTCTAATGATAAGTCAATGCACTTAATGAAAACCTGCATTTTTTTCAGGGAATATTTTGCCTCCAGAAAATTTCAAGAAATACGTGCCCCGATTTCTTCCGCCGCCCCTCGTTTCGCCCCGGGTCAGGGCCGCGACCCATGGGAAGCAGCAGGTGGACATGTTCGGACAGCGATACATCCCTCGGTCCCAGCCTCACCTGTACAAACTGACATACGCACTGAACCACCCAGAGTACGACGACATAAGGAAGGAGATCGTCAAGCGCCACAAAATGCTGGAGAAGAAAACCTGCGAACGCGACATCACGACACCTACGACGTCGCTCACCCACTGAACTGAAAGAATCGGGGGGCACGTTAGTTTAACCCTCTTCCTTCTAGGCGACTGGAGATGCCCCAGAAAGCTGTGTGAGCATCGCAGCAGGGAGAGGGTTAACTCTGCGTCTTCTGTAATTTCGAAGCAATCGTTATATTTTTGTATTTTCCGGGCCGAATTCATGAAAATAGGATGCTGTGGTAAATTTTTATTTTTAATAATTTGTTAAATCAAATACGATTTATTTTCCCTGAATTATTGTATGATTATATATCGTCTTGAAAACTTGCTTGTTTAACCCTCTTCCCCTAAAGAGCAGTATCTGTGCCTAATCCAGCAGGGAGAGGGTTAATGCATGTATGGAAAATAGGCACAGCAATGGAAATAATGTTTTGTTAACTGTTGGTTTTTGTTTAAAGTGTGAACTGGTTTTCTACACAGTTTCCCTGTGGAGTCTGGTTTACACCAATCTTAATTATTATATTTTTCCCAAAATATTTCTCGATAAGCCAGTAAACTCTCCAGATATGGAAAGTTCAGATAAAATGTAGTCAAAATGGAAAGCACACTCAGTAAAATGTTCTATCAATCTGGTTACAATTATTGACTTTCTATGGGTGTATTTGAGATGGAGACACTAGCGTTGGGTCAATAGAAAGTCAATACATGTAATTGTAACCAGATTGATAGAACATTTTACTGTGTGCTTTCCATTTTGACTACATTTTATTTTAGTATAGGATAACATACGAGAAACTGCTGATTCTTGAAAAAATACGAGCGACGACATAAATAAGACTGTTCATGAGTTGGTCACCTGACACAATTTGTGGGCACTCATACCATTGTATTTGTAATCTATTTATGTATTGTTTGTGCAATTATTTCCGTTGCCAGTTATTGGGAAGTGTAATTCTCACATGTTCACAAGAATGCTGTACTGATTGAACGATGGTGGAAACTTTTAATGAACGAGTTGACAGATATTCTTGTTTTATCTGAATTACAACACTAAATACGAATGTGTGTATCATATGTAGATATTTATTGTGTATGTAAACATAAATGTAAACTAAGCTTTACTCATCTTATGCCAAAATCTGAGGCCTTGAACAACACAAGATGCGAATCGTTTTTGTTAATTTGATAAAAGATGTTTTTGCTCAACCAGTTGTTAAACTGGATCATTTTATATAATGACTTTTATGCACATATATATTTTTCCAAAGAAACATTTGGATTTTATAAAGTTGGATGGATTTTCACCAAAGAACTTTTAAGAATGATGTTTTTTATGCCAACTTTTTACAATACAGTATTAATAATACCATCATAATTACACTGTTATCAGTGTATAAAACTCCTGCAATTTCACTGCCATACATGAGGACTGGTAAGTCTGAGAAGTTACCCGTCCTCATACATGTTGGCCAGTGATCGAT
>JAUTBV010098556.1:0-16408 GCA_032361325.1 Lepetodrilus fucensis
ACTTACCGGTATATGTTGAGTGAAGTCATATTATCGAACTACCTTTATTGTCTATATACGCAAGAACAATCAATATATAGGTGCCTACTCGTAGTCGGGAGAATTATGATCGTGACTGCCAAAAATATGTGACTGAACTGTTAAAAGACTGGCGCGAGTCTAGCTAAAAGCCTATATCATCCGCTATGTAAACAGAGAACATACGATTGGTGGGCTAACATGTTGAGATAGTCTCTGTGTCCAGAGCTGTCTGTTGGCGACGCATACCGGGGATCGGAATTACTAACAATGAGTAAACTAGAGGTAGGCTTATATAAAGAACAAAATATAATTTATTGAAATTCTATTTAAGAATGGAATTTACATATGGCGATTGTGAGTATTCAATTAGACAAGTAGATTTAATTACTGTATATTGTAGCAATTATAGCATTATTTATAGTCAGCCCAGCCTTGAAAACTTTCCAGAAATGATTAAGCATTTGATGAGTAGGCTGGTGGTATGACTGGCGTTACGAGGAATGGTAAGTTACCTCCACGCTGAAATTGTTAATTACATACAAGTGTAGACAAGAACTATTTACCAAGAACTGAGATATTTTCTAATAATGAATGACGTCTCGTTGATGGATATGTTGTATTTGTATAAAACAATTCAACTGACAATATGACATGGCGTTTCTGGGCGTACATGTTCTTATTAAAAACTGATTTAATCGATTCCGAATAAATATATGGCTATCTCAGCTATGTGACATACACAATATATACGGCGTTCTGCTGGCAGCTTATGAAACATTATCAATACGATTCTTGACCACCATTATACCCTGGCCGTTCCTCTTTCCGGTAAATGTCCCCCTATAGGACCATTTCTCCGTCGTAATTCACCAGTTTTCTTTCAATACTATTAATTCATAACATATAGAAAAGTTTAATTTCGATTAATTCATTTTTAATTGTTTTATTTATGTTAATTATCCTCCAGCATATGACATATGATTCAATAATAATCTTCTAGATTTGTTATCTCAAATGACATCATGTATAATCTTCGTAACAATAAATTCATAGCGGGTATTTTACTTATTATTCATTTTTATAATAATAGTTTTAATATTATCATATTCGATTGCTGAAGGCAACAATGCCATATAACGTTGAAATTCGTAAGACGCAGTATTTGGACATGTTTTTATTTTCTAACACAAACGTTCATACTACAATTAGAAAGCTAACATATTGCATGTGCAAACAATCAGCGCACTTCTATTACGTGCATGCTATTTCTACAGGTAAGTATTTCAATTGCATACACACATTACGATAGTGTGGTTACGTAGCATCGAATGTATGCCTACCTAGATGACAAAATCCCAACAACGTAACAGTGCCATTAGAGGTTTAGAAGGAACACCGCCCACGTTAACTCTGACATTACAAGGCTACTCAAGACATCACGGACTATCATCTCAAGACTTTGGCACCATTGTCTGCAACACAAATTAAAACAGAATACTAGTACTTATTTCTGCTTGAACAAATCGTGGATGGGGAGAGGGGGGTGGGAGGTGGGGGAGATATATATGATAGGAGGTGGTAGTCCTAGAGGACGGGTGGCGGGGTGGCGATAGGATTTCGGAAGATGGATATAATTATGATTACATTTATCTAATTGTTATTATCAGTGTTAGGCCACTGTTCGCTGGGAGATAACGCTAAAACGTGTCTGTAAATGGAACACTAATCTAGCACGCCATAGATCTACTGAAATATGAAGTCGCTTCAGAATTGATGCCGGTTTTGGTTCATCGTCTACTGTATTAGTGTCAGAAATACCAAGTACAAGCTTAAAAGTACAAGATACAAAATACCACGGTTACAGCGCATTTATTAGGTAGCAGCAAAAACGGTCGATCACCAAGGTCCAGAAGGTCTTAGACATTCTTCGTTGGTTCTGTGTTAGTGACAGATATTTTAAGATGTTCTCTCTTGGATATCAGTGTTCTCAGCAGTAAACCGCCATATTATATATAATCATTATATACATGTGATTTAAATGACGAATATGATCCACTGCAAGCACTATGGACAAGCAATAGGAATTGGACAGCTGTAACATTGATAACGACATTATGGAAACTAAAAATATTTGATGTACACACTTTTATTCTTGAATAACACTGATTATTTGTTTGTACGTTATGGTATACCACTATAGACGCATTCATGTGAAATTATATATACATAATTCTACATCTGACAATTCTACATCTGAGAAATTGTCAGTCACTCATGACTTTCAAACTTCAAATTAATCTTTTTTTTAAATCTGCTCTGTCCATATCACAAGTTAATGTTAATATATTCCTTAGCAATTGCGAGAGCTTCGGGAATGCATACAGTACATGTATGTGTGAAGTTTCAGTATTGTTTTTATTGTTCTAATCATTGTCATTATTGCTATTCTTGAATTTAGTAGTAGTAGTAGTAGTAATAATAATAATAGTAGTAGTAGCAGTAGTAGTAGTAGCAGTAGTAGTAGTATTAGTAGTAGTAGTAGCAGTAGTAGTAGTAGTAGTAGTAGTAGTAGTAGTAGTAGCAGCAGTAGTAGTAGTAGTATAGTAGTAGTATTATATTATAGTAATACTTATAAACCGGAACTATATGCACATATTTCGCATAATTTGGATGTTCAGTTTGTACATTTATAACAATAATAATAATAATAATAATAATAAATAATAATAATAACAATCTATACAATTATGAACAAGTACATAATATAGTATTAACAGGTAACCATGCAGGTAAATAGCATATGAACAGAATCAGGAACAGCTAATTAAGCATGTTCATGAACTTTCAACCGACATAATTAAATAGTAGAAAGCATATTAGTATGCGTATACATACAGAGCAAGTAGTAATCTGGATGATAAAATATTTCAGGAATGCATCATCATGGAAGCAAAGTGTATATCGAATACTCAATAGGTAAATGCATATACAATGCATCACAGTATCTTTGTATGAAAACGTAAACACATCATTTTGTATAATACTTTGAATAAGGAAGAGATAAACAATACTATGAATAGGTACTCTTAAGTACTGTACGGACCAGATAAACTGTATACAGTATTAATGGATACGCCATGTCGTATGCGGACGGGTATGTATAAGGCATAAAGGAATAACGGTACTGTATAGTATATAGTATGGCATCATACAGGGAAGCTGCCCATTATTCCCTATGTAATTATACGTGTACAGCTGTGTGAAGATAAACTAGCTGATATTTATTTTATCTCACATATATTAATTAATGTCGAGTTTCTTTTGCATCGCATATAACTTTATTTATACAGCCTACAATACTATACACTGTCACAAGCGCAACTAAATGTGTCATGCACATGTCTACCCTATAATCAATCAATGCTCGTCGGAACATGCCAATTGGCTGGATTTGAATGACTATATTAGAAATGTCGCATGACTCTTCTCTAAACACACATACTTGTACATGGGTGACATAACTTTGTAAGAGTGTATAAGTTATAACCCTTCATGGATGTCTTGTTCGGTGTGTGTTTAGTTACATATAGGCCTAACGTTGAACAAGTATCATAATGCAGGCCTATGATTTGTAGGCGTATAAATATGTAAATGATATAACTGTAGTTTCCTCATGTAGTGAAACTGTTTTAATTATATCGCATAGTACAATTTCAAACCAAATATTATAAGATCTATTAGAATCCGATATATTTCAAAGAAATCAAGGTTATAGTAGGCATAGACTAGGCATTTCTTAAGATGCAATGAATGTGATGCCATCCCAAAGTTTGGACATCCTCTACTTATAGGTTTTGATAATAACTCAAGACATAGGCCTACTATATTGATTAGTAATGCTTCTCTTAGCAATAAGTTACTCAGAGATCTAATGTTAGTCACAGTGTCCCCCTCACAACAAGGAATTCACCCCATACAGCTAAATATATCTCCTGGCGGTTATGCTTCGCCAGTTGTTGACAATGTGTGAACTCTGAACTCTAAGAAGTAGCCAATGGGCGTTTAGAAAAACTATCTGACGATGTATGAGACCACTCACTATAGCCTGAAACTGATCGCGTTAAACAACGTGCATCTACTATTACTAATACTAACACTATTACCAGTGCATTTGTAGGCAAAACATTGTCTTTTCGATTGGATACATTTTAGTATGATTCAACTGTCCATGAATCAATGAAAAAAGCCAAGACTGGAATCTCAATCACAGTGAGTGTGTATATTAATATGTATATATATAAAATTCAAGGGATGGTGCTAAATATAGATTTGAATAGTATCAACAACCACTATACTGATCAGCTGCTAACCATGATGTGTGTGACTGTCGGGGGATATTATATTGGTAAAGTATATAATGACAGTCTATACTGCAATATGCAATGTGCTCAGTGGACTTGTGATACTTTAGACTACCCAATAAGCTGCAGTCATCATGTATATTTGTAATGTAGGCACTATAGTATGTTGCTACATTTAAAAGTATACGCTGTGTATACGAGTGCTCATGTCAGTAGCATAGAAAGGAGGGGACTCAATATATAGTGGACATGATAATTGTTTTGGTGTTAGCCTAATCATCATTGTGTAAGCAGACCGTTTAACGACATGCAGGTAGGCCTACAGAATATGAGAATGTTACCAATGAAACTTGCAGAAGTGCACTAATATGTATTCAAACTGCATATAACTAAGATTCTGAAAGGGGCCCAATTAAGGGGTAATGTTCCTAATTTGGGAAACAAGTAGTGTGCTTAAATTGCCATATAAACAAGGAATATTAACAAATATGAAAGCTTCGACTTAGGTTCATTCCGTGTTGTTTTCTTTAGTTTAATATTTCTTTAATTATCTTTTCTTTTAAAGAAATAATAATACCTTTGAGAAAGTGTAGGCTTTTTTAAAACTAAAATGACACACGAGATCCCATCTGCACATTATTGAGAGAACAAATAGATGACATAGCAACAACAACAAAAAAGAATAAGAATATGTTCTCCAAAACTCCAAGAGATTGTTTTAATTATAAAACATTTAAATACAGTGGGTCTATATTGGGCATGGGCCTATAGGCCTTTCTACATGGGCTACGTTTTCATCGCTACGCCTGAATGATCGGTCTGACGTCCTTATACAAACATGAAGATGAAACAACGGAAGAAATGACGTAATCGAGGACATTTTCTGGAAAAAGAAATCACTTTTGCCTGTTGTGATTCTTATTTTATATCATGCAACACACAGTATCGACTAACTCATATCATATGAAACATGATTTTATAAGTGTTTAATCCCCGCGTTAGTTTGTCAGTGCAAGGTGTCAAGCGTTCTTACCTTGGGCATGACATTGGTCCAATATTTGGCAGTGGGCTTTTCATAATAGGCCTAAATGTGCAGATGAGAGCCAACGTATGCGCTATGTGTGATGATCTGTGCTATTGACAGTAATATTTAAATAGTTTCAGAGTCTAGTTATTGCTTCTTTATAGCTTCTTCGTCTCCTCTTATTCACAAATATGCAGATGAGATCATATCGGTGCTCGTTTGTCATTTTGATTTGTAAAATAATTTATCTTAAAGGTCATCGTTTTTAAAGCTAAAGATAGTTAAAGAAAGATTATTCTAAAGAAAATATAACAACTAGTATAACTACATGTTATGTACTAGTATGAACTTCTCACAACTTGTATAATTGTTATATTCATTATTTCTATAAGCCCAATTTCAGAACATCAGGGTCGGTATTCATAAAAGGCCTTACGTCAGTTTTTGCTCTATATAATATTTGGTCTTCAAAACTGACTTTAAGCCCTTTTTTTAATACCAGCCCAGTGCCAGTGGTCAAAATTACGAATACTGTCCCTTAGAAATTGGGCCACTTTCAGATATATTTTGTTATTGTTTTATCTTTATTTGTAGGCCTTTCAAAAAAAATGTAATGCATGTTTAAGCAGATTTCATTGGTCGTCATGATTTCTTCTTACATTATAATTGAAACACACACCGAGACACAACAACAACAACAACAACAACAACAGCGTGTTATTAACCCTCTTCCTGCTGGATTAAGAACAGTTATCGGCTGATTGGTAGGCCTACCGGCTGATTAGTAGGCTATGATGTAGAGGGTTCAAATAAAACGCATTTTACGTCGTTCCCTGCATATTGGGCATTAACATTCACGTTCTTGTAATATCGTACTTGTAAAAACTGTCTTTAAAAAGGTTTTAATAGTCTTGTAAGGATATTAAACGCTTCCTGTCTAGCAGAGCGCACAGTTCTAAATGACATATGCTAAATTATGTAGTTAGGAAAGTAGTATGGTACCTGTGCATCCATTTTGTGCATGCTGCAATAATTTTCGTCATGGAATAAGCGGGTCTAATCCAAGGACGATGCCATATTATCATCATCATTAGAATGTTTTACATCAGTTTGTTACACCATTACTGGAATAGACATATTACGGTAGATAACCTGGTAGGTTTTACACCAAAAGTTGTAAAAGAAACGATACTTCATCAGCTGTTGATCAGGTCAGTGTATTGTTGTTCAATTTTCGATCAGGTTAAACTTCCAGTGTTTATATCACGAATTCTGAGTCGTATTTGATGATTTATTGTTTATTATTAGACTAATATGTGTCCCTAGATAATAACTAGTAACGGTACTTGTCACATGATTCAGATTGGGGATAACGAGATGAAGTTTGAATCAAACTTTGATTTTTAATTGTTATGGTTCTCATCATGTTTTATTTATTTTGTGGTAAAATTGGTTGGCCGCAACCGTAGTTTATGCAAATAAAAGACAGCTAGGTATAATATTTCCATAATGGATGAAAATATAAGACATAATAATGATCATTTGGTACTGCATGATTGGTAGGTTTGATCTTAACCATGTTTATGTTTTTGACGAAGTAGTGTCGCAATTACTCGAGGAAAATTCTTCAACATGTTTAACACTCATTCCATCTATTGTATACTTCTATGCTGGTGATGCTGCATAGTTGCTCAAACATTTGGGTTGATGTGAAAAGTCTTGATCTATCTTCTAATGCTTAAGTCACATTTGCTCTATGGCTAGGATATGGCGGCCATAGCCCCACAAAATTGTGAGATACCTATGACGGCTGTAGCAGATCTACGGTGGCCACATGGTCTCCCTACGGCATATCCCTATATTTTACAGGCCGTAGGGGTGGCTGTGAAATTATAGCGCAGAGTTATAAACAAAATTCATTTCTAGGTTCGCCGTAGAAAATCGACACACTGTAGCAATGCCATAGAGCGATTCACAGCGACCGTACGTCAGACGTACGGTGTCCTTGTGGCTGCCGTAGGGTATTATGAATTACAATTTACCTTTATGTCAGCCACAGGAATTCCACGGGCGCTGTATGGCAGCCGTAAGGAGGCCGCACGGTGCCCGTACGGGGGCCTTGCGGTATGTGGCACACCCTACGGGCAATGCACGACTCGTGTGCATGGAGCGGATATCTATGTAACTTCAATGTCTAAAATCAGGCAATGTGTAAAATTCCTGAAATGTTCAGTGCATTATTCATGGTTTTAAATGTCTGAAATGAAAAACTGATTGCATTTATTTGAAAGTTTGACTGGCATGAGTTTGATGAAATAAAATTTGAACAGTGTATATATATTTTTATATGTGTTGACACGATTTTGTGTGAAAACATATATCAATGTATGCAATTCTGTGGATATACCTGTAAATAATCAATGAAAATACACTGAACATTTTAGTCATTTTACACATTGCCTGATTTTAGACATTGACTAAATACCAGTATGTGTTCACATGTACAGACTACAGTGTATATTATCTCTCATATCTGTCATATAGATTGTAGACAAATCCAAAATAGGCTGTGCGGTTACCCTAACATATGTCACTGCTACAGGATGTGACCGTGGGAATGCTGTGGCAGCCGTATAATTGATATTGGCCGTAGATATTTTAGAACCTACAGCCGCCGTAGTAAATGTGACCTAGGCATAAGACAAAATTATTATGGCCAACTGACAAACATGACAAAAGAATACGTTTGGCTAGATTTATAAAAATGTATTATTATCATGAATATGTCAAATAGCCACACATTTTACAAAACATTTGTTCTCGGTTTCAACTACTGTATGTTTGCAGTAATAGTTGCGGATTACCATCCAGTGTTGTGAGTCACAAGATTGTCTACTGCGCTGTGCATCCAGTACAAAATGCACACAAATCTTCTGGTTTCGTACTCAACTATGATTTTCTGTTTCAGCTCGCCCCTTTTGCTCCCATCGTCCCAACGAGCTCCGTGATGCTGTCGCGAATATTCCGTGCACACGGCCACTTCTGTGCGTCGCATCCATGGGAGGTAATCATCGGCACCGTGACCGTCACTCTCTGTCTCATGTCTATGAGCGTCTTCACCGGCACCAACAAGGTCTGTGGCTGGAACTATGCATGTCAAAATGATGAGGTAAGTGCAGATAGAAATAAACACTGTTAACCCTCTCCCTGCTGAAGGCAGCTGCAGATGACCTAATGAGCAGTGATTTTGCAAAATCCAGCAGGGAGATGGTTACGAGCAGAATTTGTCTGTACTGTGGAAATACAATTATCATTGCATTCATGCCAAAGGTTTTTCTAGCATACAAGTCGATGGTGGATGCAATGATGTCATTGTCACAACTTTTACTTACGGTCAAACCATGGTATATGACTTTTACCCACACACCTATTTTTTTTTAGTCTCAATTAATCAAATCGCTAGCATTATCGCATATTTTTGATAAATGTTGTTATGGTACTGGTACTGGTAGCTATCATGTTTATTTCATTGTCTTGACTAGGACTGGAAGAGTTCAGATGTCATCATCCTGTCAATCACCCGGTGCCTGGCCGTCATGTACATCTACCTCCAGTTCCGGAACCTCCGCAGAATGGGCTCCAAGTACCTCCTGGGTAACTAACCTCATACAACACTTTCTTAACAACTTATGTTTCTGTAGTTCTCCGTCCTCTGTAAATTAACGTCGTGAATGGCTGAAATATTCCCACAGTGATGTAACGCAATAAATAGAATAGAATTCAATCCTCTGCAAATGTGGTATTCAGGGATTTTAATGAACTTTATTCCATTTGGTACAAACAGTAGCAATAATAATGTTAATTTTGTCAAATAAACACAACTTGGTGTCAATGTTATAAGCACTTTGACATGAATTGTCTCCCTTTCATAGGTATTTCTGGAGTCTTCACAATCTTCTCCAGCTTTGTGTTCAGCGTGGCTGTTATCAATCTCCTTGGCAACGACCTCAAGGGACTAGAGTAAGTAGTTTGTAGAGTAGATAACATCATTATTAATATATAGGAGACCTTGCATATAACGGCTTTGGATATAACGGCCTCGGATAAACCGGGCACTCGCCTGTAACGGATTGAATCTGAAGTCCCGGTCCCATCTCATGCTAATTACGGGATATGCATATAACGGACTTTGCATATAACGGACAAAAATAGCCGGTCCCAATGAGTACGTTATATGCAAGGTCTACTGTACTAGTACTTAAAATAATATATCATAATTAAACTGGATTCTGATTACGTATACTGCGATTGATATTGCAATTTCTCCACCACTGCTGTGTTCCTGTTTCCAGTGAAGCTCTGCCGTTCTTTCTGCTGCTCATCGATCTGTCCAAAGCCAGCGCTCTGGCCAGGTTCGCGTTGAGTTCGTCTTCTCAGGACGAGGTGAAGGTGAACATCGCTAAAGGCATGGCTCTCATTGGTCCATCCATCACGCTGGACGCCATTGTGGAGACACTGGTCATTGGAGTGGGAACGTTGTCAGGTAAACAAGACTACGGTGTCACTGTTTTTGTTATAATGCAAGGTACTCAATAATATTGCAACATTATGAATTGTAAATAACAAAAATTGTAGATCCTGTGGATGTGATAATTTAAAATCTTTTAATTTAAAATTTTAAATTTATGACTTAAAAATTCATCAAGCTCTTTATAAGAAGAAATATTGTTCAAATGCCATGAATAGGTGCAATAATCTGTGAAAGATGGCTAAAATAATAATATTGTATTTGTGTTATTTCAGGGGTTCGACAACTAGAAACTATGTGCTGCTTTGGATGTCTCTCCGTCATCGCAAACTATTTGGCCTTCATGACATTCTACCCAGCATGCCTTGCTCTAGTGTTGGAGGTTAGCAATATGGAGACAGATTCAGTTTTATTTATGGAAATTTACATTTCTAAAAAATTAATGCATTTATTGATTGACTACTCAGTAATATTTGGGATTTGGTTTAATTTTCAAAAAGTTATAAAAACAAATGTCCATGTCGAAAACTGTCCGATTTAATTGTGAAGATTCCCTATACATATCCTACGTATTATTGTATGCATGTATCTGTATGCTTGCATTTATGCCATTTGTGTTGGCATGTCGCTTAAATGTCAAGCCCAATTATGCAGTTTGTACCCATATAAATTCCTGGTACGGAGAGTCAAGTGTTCCTATTTGCTTTACAGTTGACCCGGGGTCGTAACCATGGCCGACCACTGTGGCAGCTACAACAGTTGGCTCACATACTGGAGGAGGAAGAGGAAGAGACCAAACCAAACCCTGTCACGCAGCGCGTCAAGATCATCATGGTCTGTACACTTCCTACTTTCACTTTCACTTCCACTATGATTTAGAACTATAATTCACTTGCTCACTTTCTCGTCGCAAATGGGTGAAAGATTCCCGCAGCGACGTTAAACTCTATATTCACTCACTCATTGCTCACTTTCACTTTCTACAGTTGACATTCAACATATTTTTTATACAAGTATGCTATCTGTGTACAACAACAAATGCATTTGAATAAATGTACTTGGAGGAATTAAGTTCATAGCATTAGATCCTATAATTTTCTATAGGCTTTTTTATTTATCCAAGATCTGTTTTGGTGACTGCAAACTGTGAAAAACCTAGCTGGAACTCAGCGCGATATAAATAGATTGTACTATTATTGACATTATTGATAACATTTCTGTACAATATTGTGTATGTTAGACGTATTTCCTGGTTACAGTCGGCTGGCCTGGTGTTGGTTCACGCGCACAGTCGGTGGATCGCCGGAGCGGAAACTGACCCTCAGTTCACGTCCACGCTGTCCGACGTGGAGAAAGCCATGATGGACCAGCGGATCAGCCCCACCACCCCACTCTGGCAGTTCTACGTACAGCAGTGAGTACACTGGCGTCGATAGTTCTCAGTGTATGCCCATTTATTTATGCCTGCAGCCTCCTTGACACGGGTATAATTGCCCAATTGCTGTTAATGGTCAAATATAATGTTTATCTTGTTTTCTTAGTATTCTTACCGGTTTTTCGGTACTGAATATTTGTTTTCAAAATTTTCCCACCTAGTGCCATAAGCCAAAACAACCCATTAAAAAAATCCATGACTACCAATTAAGAACACCTGAATATGTGTTTTCAGCGGATCTCAAGATGTCTGGATAGCACATGTACTGACACAACAAGCTAACAAATCAAAACTTGAATACCTTGCTACTTAGGTGTTACAAACTTGCGAGGAGCCATAATGCATGTATCTATCTGCATGATTCAGGATGTTCATGGGCAAGGCGGACTACGCGGTCACGCTGATACTGGCCATCATCCTGACATGCAAGTACGTCTTCATGGACACGGATGTTGACCGCGAGGTGGACGACAAGCTCAAGAGTGTCGGCACTGTCGAGAAGGTCGCCAATGGCGGAGATACTGTTTCCACGGAGATGGTCAATGCCTCCAGTAACGCAGCGCCGTGGAACTCCCAGAGTGTGGAGACAAATACTGGTAGGGAGCAATCACTTGTCATTACTAGATGTGGTGCCATTCGGCTTGTTGTCTCTGACATCGGCTTGTTGTCTCTGACATCGGCCTGTATCTAACAAATGAGGAGGGTGGGTGGTAGCACAATGGTAGAGTGTTGGACTTCAGAGCTGAAGGTTCTGGGTTCAACTCCCGTTCCAGGAACCCGGCATCAACGTTAGCGAAAGTTACCTTTCTGATACGATATTGATAGGATGCCCCGACTAGCTCGTCGCAAATGGGTGAAAGATTCCCGCAGCAACGTTAAAATTTCATATTCATTCACTGTAAGTAGCAATACAGTTATCATCCTTGGTCTGTCAGTACCAGCTGGTGCTCACAGGTTTAATGCAATATTTAGCGCTACAAATGTTGCAGGTCTCCTGCCTTAAACTGAGCCATGATATAAGTGAAAGAATCTTGAAATCGGCACTCAGCACCAAGTGTTTCAGTCAATGTATTGCAAGTTATTGTGAAGTTGGGTCAGACGTATGTCCGGTCATTATTTTGCAGAAATACTATTCAGTAGCAGTATTATTTATCTTCTGACTTTTGTACATTTCTAGAAGTCCAGTCAGTCACAGCCCCGGACACTTCCACCAAACACGGCGCCTCATTCATCATCGGCAACTTTGATGACAGTTCTGATGATGAGAAGAGTTCGGAGAAGGAGGACAAGTCCTGTCAGACCGAGGACATGGAGGGCATGGAGATCAAACCTCTCCAGCTCCTCGCTCAACAGGAACCCCCTCGCAGCCTCCAGGAATGTCTGGCCATCATGAAGTCCGATGTAAGTGAACTGAAGCAGAAAACACTTGTATTGTTGTATTGAATAGGTCGTCGCAAATGGGTGAACGATTCCTGCAGCGACGTTCTCCATTGACTCACTCATTGTATTGAATAGGAAATAGGCTTAGTACTTAAAATAGTGCATGCCGGCTTGGCAAATGAAAGGCTGCTATTGACAATGTTCTGTGTTGTGTTATGCAGGCAGGGCCAGCTGTGCTGACTGATGCTGAGATCCAGCTGCTGGTAGAGAAGAAACACATCCCGTCCTACAAGCTGGAGAACATGCTACAGGACCACGTCCGAGGTGTCGCCATCAGGTAACACATCGTGTACTACTGTCACAACTACTTATATTCATATTGTGTTTTAATTTTTTTTTATCTGAAATAATGTGATTGTAAAAATATGTTTTCGAACAAATTGAATAACATGTTTTAATATAAGTATTAATTTATCATTTAATTTACGAGCTAGGACATTCAAATTTCAGAAGGCAGATGTTAACACAGAAATTAACAACTGAAGAAGCTCTGGATTCCTTGCCTTATATGCACTACGACTACAAATATGTAAGTTATTGAGATATCTGCGTAACTATATCTCGTTATATTTTGCTGTATTTTTTGTTACAAGCATATGATCTTTCTGGAGGCAGCTGAAAAATGCTCTATTAAATATTATTGAGTTTAATCCAGCAGGGAAGCAGTTGCCTGAGTGATGTTTTTCTTGCATAGTTTTCGCAGTCACACACATACTAGTGTCTTGCCATTCATTATGACGGGTGGCTAGCAGGTAGCGCTCGTGCTGTGTATTAGTGATCAGCTGTAAGTATCTCGGCTGTCTGCAGGTGGAGGGAGCGTGCTGTGAGAACGTGATTGGCTACATGCCCATACCTGTGGGCGTGGCCGGGCCATTGGTGCTCAACTGTGGCCGATTCCAGGTTCCTATGGCAACCACGGAAGGCTGTCTGGTTGCCAGTACCAACAGGGGATGCCGTGCAATTGAGGTAATGTAGTCACACATACGGTTAATGTTGAATACTTTTTTATTTGCATTGTTGTTTTATTTTCATTAGTAAAATATAATAAGTAATTTATTGGTTTAATGATTTAGCAAACTAGAGCTATTCTTATGATTGTATGGAATATTAAATAAATTAATATTATGGAATATAAAGTGAATAAAGGAATTAGTATTCAAATGAGCTCATGTTTGAGTAGCCGTTGTTTTTATTTTTCAGCAAAGCGGTGGCGCCCACAGTATGATCATCAACGAGGGTATGACGCGAGCTCCGGCGGTCAGGCTGTGTACCGCCAGGCGGGCCAGGTGAGTCCACTGTCATCTGTGGCAATATGTCTATGTTAGTGTCGCTGTCCGTCCGACTATTTACATCTAACTTGGAATAACTCAATACATCTGTTTTCTTTTTACTCTCGCTAGCTTGGAATAACTTGTATCCCGTTGCTGACTAGCAATGTATGTTTTCAGTGAAGTGAAACGGTGGCTTGAAGACAGGGATAATTACGACCTAATCAAGGAGGCCTTTGACCAAACTAGCAGGTTAGTGCCCGACTTGCAATCTATATTCTATTTGTAGTCTCTCTACAATGAATCTTCCCATTATATATGGAAGATTTATAATTGCAAATTAACTGTACTGTAAATCATGAATTAATGCGTCACTAATTTAATACGATTTTAGACGTAAATGCGACACCAATAAAATGCGAACGGCTGTCTCCATACATGTTTTCCTACAAGTCTTACCTTTAACGTGCAGCGGTCGCATTTTTCGCATTAATATTCTGCTCGCATTCATTTCATGATTTACAGTACTAATCTTTCTGAATATATTTCCAAGGTAGGTAACTCAAGTTATCCAAGTGAAATGTAAATGTGAAAGTATTGTTCTGTGTTCAGATTCGCCCGCCTCCAGCGGCTACAGATAGCTCAGGCAGGCCGACTGCTCTACATCAGATTCGTAGCTCACACCGGTGATGCCATGGGCATGAACATGCTCTCTAAGGTCAGTATGTGGTCCGTGCAAACAAAATTTACTTCAATCGTAGATTTGTACATCTTGTATTATCACAACGCTGCAATACATATGATGACATTTTCTCCGTTGTTAGATCATTTCAACACTGCGAGACAACATGTGAAGAAATGTTGACGATTGTTAAATCATCCGTATTTCGAAGCACCAAGGCATCATTTCATAAAGCCCTTGTATTTATTACCACACCCCTCTCTTATGTGGTATTTGAGACTTGTGAGAAGATTAGGGTCTTCAGTAGTGGATATGAGAGTTTCATGAAATTGTGCAACATTTTTTTAGTACGATTTCATGTTCGATTCAGTTTTGAGCATATTAAATTTTAGCTTGAGTATGAATACTGAAAAGCTTTTGCTGTCTCGGGGCCACATATTTATTTTTAGGTGTTAGTCATTGTTCCTCTTTTGCTAGTGTGTAGTCATTGAATTAGAAATGTAAAAAGGTGGTTTGAAGAATTGTATCGCTGTTACCAGGGTTCTGAGAAGGCCTTGGCAAGATTAGGGGAAGCATTCTCAGATGTGGAAATCCTCAGTCTCAGTGGAAACTACTGCACAGACAAGAAACCCTCAGCTATAAACTGGTAGGTAACCAAATATTGTTTGTTAGTACATAATAGGTAAATAATAATCAATTGAGGTTTCAGAAACCATATGATGCATTATTTTCATGTTATTGCTATGCGTGAATAGATTCCAATTCTGTTACCTTGTGATGTTACTCTAAAATTATAACAAAATATTAGTATCATAAAATCTTAATTATTGTTATTACTATGTCGCCTATCAGGATCGAGGGACGAGGTAAATCAGTCGTCTGTGAGGTTGTTGTTCCGGGGAAAGTGGTGACCAATCTGTTGAAGACATCGGTCGCGGCACTCGTCGACCTCAATATAAACAAGAACCTGATTGGCTCGGCCATGGCTGGAAGCATTGGAGGTTTCAACGCTCACGCCGCAAACATCGTCACTGCCATATTTATCGCCACTGGACAGGTCAGTCTAGATTCTTAAATAGCATCATATATATCAGTTTTTTTTTATGATTTTTAAATTAAAAACTTTATTTTTTTAACAATATGTATTGGATAAACTTCCGGAATCCATGAAACAGCCAACTTTTTTAAAGGCTATCTGAACATGTCTCCTGTAGAGAGTTGCCTTCCTTTGCAAGTTACCTCCCTTGGTCTCTGTGACATCGATTTTAACTGTTGTTTCAGGACCCCGCCCAGAACGTGGCCAGCTCTAACTGTATCACTCTGATGGAGGCGACCGGGGAGCTCGGCGAGGACCTGTACATGAGCTGCACCATGCCGTCTATAGAACTCGGCACTGTCGGTGGCGGCACTGTCCTTCCTCCTCAGTCCGCCTGTCTCAGGGTCAGTTCACGTCCAGCTAACATGTAAATCACGAAATTAATGCGTCACTAATTTAATGCGACCTCTAGATTTTAGACGTAAATGAGAACTTCCATATCTCCATACATGTTTGTTACACGGTTTTACCTTTACCGCGCAGCAATTAAATGCGACAATACAGCGGTCGCATTTTTCGCATTAATATTCTGCTCGCATTAATTTCATGATTT
>JAUTBV010098567.1:0-16405 GCA_032361325.1 Lepetodrilus fucensis
CACTCTACAGTCAGTGCATCCTATCAATATCGCGTCAGAAAGGTAATTTTCGCGAACATTGATGCCGGGCCCCCTGGGCGGGATTTGAACCTGGAACCTTTGGCTCCGAAGTCAGGCTGTAACTACATGTAACCTTGATGAAGCAGCCGATATCGGGTGGATGAAGTCACCTGAGCCACGTGCGATTTGGCTCTCTTCCTCAAATAAAACAGAAGGATACCAGGAAGTGTAAACTGTGAACTCGGACACAGCGAGAAGTGTTTCTTTACGATAGAATATCAGTTTCTTGACGAGCAGTACCAGTTTCTTTTCTATATATGCATCAGTTTCTTTACAATGGAACGGGCTGTCGAGGTTTCAGCAGAAGAAAATGGTAATCGCTTACATTTCCATAAACTAAATCTTCATTTTTATAACATACACATACTAGACTATACACAATTGATTTGCATCAACTATATCTCTCTATCTACTACAGCTAATTAGCATTTCAATACTTTATGACGGAAACTGACTAAAACAGTCTATGTTATGCTTCTAACTTAATCAGAAATACCTATTGTCACCAAAAGAACAAATACATATCAATACTGAACGGTTATGATTATGTGGCCACAATGATTAATGATTAATGTAACAGTTTCTTACCGATATTGATCGTCAATAAACTGTTACATTAATCATTAATCATTAATGTGCAAAAATCCTTAATTTAAGACTATTATACAATTATAAAACATACATTATACCAATCAGAGTTCATGTGCAGGTTACATATGCTCTAAAGATATTGACCAATCCAAGCTCTTGTATTGTACACGCGAGTATAATGTATGCATATATTCATGCTGACCTTTCCTCAGCCAAAACTGAGTTCTATATAGGCAGTGATCCCAGGGTATTTGACGGAGGTTAGTGTAGTCATAATGGCTTGGGTTTTCGGGGATGCAGGACACCTCGTTTTCTTTTATGCGAGATATTGTAACAAATCGTCAAATGGAAACATATCAGTATTCACAAGTGTCATGAACACCATATTTGATTTCAATAGGCTTGGTTTCTGGAGTTTCTGGAGTATCACAGTCTGTTGACGATTTTCTAGGTGTACACACTTCACAGTAAACGTAGACGTGACAGGCTTCATGCCAGACAACTTAAATAGCGATTACAACATTTGAGTGATATTAATTTGAAAACAAGTCTGCCAAAGAGACCGACCACACACCACCTTTGTTGTTTTCAAGTATTTAAATCTTGACAATGACCATATGGCCATTCTACTCCCTCCCCCCTTTGCTGTTGGAAGATATACATTACATCGCAGTATTCGACTTGAACGCTCTGTCAGGTAGGATTTGCATAATGCATACATTTACACCCACACTAGGCCTCTTGACGTGTCGACTCTAACCAGAATACCATTAGTACAAATAATTATTAAAATAGATTACAACTTAATAGCTAAACAAGGAACGTGAATAATAGAGTGCAAGTTGCACTTTTTGAGAAATCGTGGTGTACAGTTCATGTACATGGTATACCTTCATTGATTTACAGTGTACTTATAACAATAATGTATGTTAAGCCCAATGCACACGGTAAGAAAAAAGTGTTTAGCTAAAACAAAAAGGTGCTTTCGGTGATTGTGTTTGCCGTGTGCGTTGACTGTTTAGGATGTGCGCTGTCACCAGCTCTTTACATTTAAAAATCGAAACACGAAATATGTTATGCTAAAGAAGTTTCTTTGTCGTATGCGTTGGGCTTTTAGTCATGTCGCCATGTTGGAATAACAAAACATATGGTTATTGCCGATTGTACTAATATTTAAATCATGGTGATCATAAATATTACCATGATCATGCATTCGTGGCATGATATCTTGAATAGCACATCACAATATATGCTTTACCATACTGAATATAAATGCTGCTATAGTTGACATCGTCTTATTAAATCATCGAAGGAGTACCCAACATGCTAATCATGGAAATACAATATCTATTCTCCTTATGATAAATCACGTTAATTGGTCGTTGAATATCTCATGATCGCGTGCTATTTACTGATGGAGACGAAGAGGATTACTCAATTTCTTTCTAAGCCTGCCTGCGACTGGGCAGAACCTAATCTAACGGCCCTGCTAACTCGTCCCCCTGACGTCTTCTACTTTAAGGCAGCAGAACGTCGTTCTAATCGGGTTAGCCGGAACAACGGCTTTTGGCTCTAGAAAAATCTATAAAAGTTTCTAGAAGTTGACAAATAAAAACGAGTAAAACATCACTTCTGCCTTCAATGTTATAACGTCGTGAATACATAGCGATCTCTACGTCAAGGAGAACGTGCCTGGTCGATACATTAATCACACGCAATCTTGTTTCTTGATGATATATTCGCGGGATATCGTCAGTGATAAGAAACGGTAGTCACAGCTTTCATGATTTGAAAATATGATTAGATTCTGCCCTGTTTTCATATTTAAAACCAATGAAGACTATTCAAATCACGTGGTAACGTTTGTTTTAAATGTTATAATTGTGTGATTGAAGAGTGGTGATATGTAATTATTACACTTGTTGAAGTTGAATTACAATGGAAATACTTGTGTCCTTGACACAGCCACGCCTCCATGTCAAGTGCTTGATGCGATCAGGGATTGGCAAAAATACAGAGTTCATTAATAAACTAATGTTTACATTCACATCTGTGACGTCTGGGGAGATCACGTGTATACGGACCAATTGGATCACGCCACGTGGGAATGCACTTTTAAGCAGACGATACAGGTTGTAGTCCTACAGGCCACGATATTACGAAACTATTTGAGTCCGATTTTTTGCTCAAGCTCTAATTTTATAATATGAGGATTTGTGAGTTGAGCAACAAATTTTACTAAAAAAGTTTCGTAATCTCGGAGCCAGGACGATAACAAATGTGAAGTTGTCGAGTATTTGAACAATATTATATTATAAGATAAGGGTTGGATTGTTATAATCCTTCTTTGAAGACGGCTGAACATGTACGTGATCCAAACTGAAGTACTTTATGATCCAAACTGACGGATTTTCTACATCCTGTCCTTATATCGCACTACCGGGTATATAATGAAAACCATGTTATATATATATATATACATATTGAGGATTGAGAACGTATCACTCGGTGGTATAATACTGACGTGATCAGCATTGGTGTAACATTCATTCAACCGACATCATTCTGAAACGGTCGCATTATATACGAGGAAAAAACCAATAAACAGATACTGTACAGTCTGAAATCCAAATATCTCTCTCTATCTATCTCTCTCTCTCTCTCTCACACACACACACACACACACACACACACACACTCACACACACACACACACACACACACACACACACACACGCACACAAAGCCAATGAGGTTTATTTCCCGGTACCACATTAGCTTCTCGCTATCTGTAAAACTAGTCACACATTTACGACCCCGTCTCTACTGATTTGAGAGCAGCTTGTCTCCGCGGAAAGCGATGAAGTTTTCTAATCTGTCTCATGGATTGCGTATTACCAAGGTTAGCGCCTCGTGTGAGTGAGATCCTGTAGGAGAAGTCGTGCCATGGTTGGCCTCATTACCAGCAATTATGCATTGGAAAACATATCTATGTTTAATGTGCACCATTGTGTTACAGTACAAGGTCCCTTTTATATTTGTTTGTATTTATTTTTTTTGTATTGGGGTTTAAAGTCGCTTTCTAGAATCTTTCACTAATATCACGACTTGTCAGTTTAGGGCAGGAGGAAAGCGCTGAATGTTGCAGTAAACCTGTGAGCACCGGCTGGTACTGACAAGACCAAGGATGATAACTATTGGTATGGTACAGACAAAGCATATCCTATCTTAATCCAAAATCATGTCAGAAAGGTAACTTTTACAAACATTGATGCCAGGTTCCTACAGGATTTAAACCTGGGAACATTTGCTCCGATATTTCAGTATATTTCAGGGAAATGGTTACATACTTTGTCCTGTGCTTGCAAATACAGTGTATAGAGTGAGTGAATATGGAGTTTAACGTTGTTGCAAATACAGTGTATTGAGAGGGTGGAGTATATTTGATAGTGGGTTACCTTATGAAGCAGACTGGATATGTTATCTCCCTTCAATGGCTCCCAGCTTGCATCAGTGGACTGCATAGCAATCTGCTTCAGCATCAAGCCACAGGCAAATGGATGGTCTGCATTGGTCACAGTGTCCTCATAACGGATGTGAATGTTACGTACAGAAACCTGGAGCACAGAAAATAGATCCCTTCTTCTATAAATGTACCAATTTAATTTGCGACCATTTAGAAATAATGTTGCTTCTAAAACAGCCATTGTGAATACAGGTGTTCTAAAAAGGCAAGATTTAAAAAAAAAAAACACCACTAAAATAATAAGTAATGGGTAATATTGCCTTTTCATGCATTTACAATATTGGTGATGTTATCCTTTTAGAGTGAATTATTGTTTTATGTAATTAGCAGTATATTTTTAGAACTGTACTCTGTATTTTGGGATTGCACCATATAAAATTACTTTAAAACAAATTTAAATAATAATTTACAAAGCTGTACTTTTCATATTTTCTCATAAATGTATCATAACCAATTGTAATGGGGGCCTGCGCTCCACCATACTATGATATAGGGTACCCTTGGCGTGATAGTATGACTATGATAAATGCATGCACATTTGTTTAGAATGGGATTATCATCTTCCCTTAAAAAATAATCAAAATTCCCTTAAAGCACAGTACCAATACGATTTTAATGTGATGAACACTATTCAATGCTAAATAATATTCCTACCTGTATCCGACTGACAAAATGAGTGGCCAGTTTCTCATAAAACCCAGGTTCATTTTCGGTCTTCTCCACTGAAAATACAAACAATACCTTAACATCTTTATTCAAAACTGTAAGAAAAAACAATTGCATTAGTAGGCAAATCTATCTTGCGTAGATGTATTGCCTGTCTATAGGCATAGCCTACAAACGTAAAAAGACGAAATGAAGCAAAGTGGTGCCACAAGAGCCTGGTACATCGTACATGTAAATGTAATAACCTAAATCATATTGATACATGTAATGATAAATACTATATAATCTAGAGAAATATTCATAAGTAATATCAATTCACACATTTTAGTATACACAAATTAACATAAATTATAATATTTTAATATAATTAATACCAAGTCATGTATTTTAGTATATACATGTATACCGGTACTGGTAATTAATATCAATTCAAGTATCTTAGTACACATAACTAATAATCAATTAAAAGTATTTTAGTGCAGATAATAAATATAAATTAAAGTATTTTACAATAAATAATTAATATCAATTTAAGTACCGGGTACATGTATATAATTATTGGGTTGACTAACCACCTCTGGTCCAGTGAATATGGTTAGATATAGTGTATTAGATTAGAGAAACACCAGAGAAAGACAATTTGAAACATATATGATGGAACTGCAAGTTTGAAATATATACTATATATTTATATGATAGAAACTAGACATATGTTAGTATTAATAAGAAGAAGAAGAAATAATTTATTTTTATTTTTTATTATTATTTTTTTAATTTTTTTTTTTAAATTGGGAGTCACTTTCAAGAATCTTTCACTTATATCATGGCTTGTCAGTTTAGAGCAGGAGGAAACCTGCAACATCTGTAGTGCTGAATGTTGCAGTAAACCTGTGAGCATAAGCTGATACTGACAGACTAAGGATGATAACTGCATTGCTACGGTACTGACAGCGCATCCTATCAATATTGCACCAGAAGGGCAACTTTCGCGAATATTGATGCTGGGCTCCCGGGGACAGTTCAGGATTTGAACCTGGTACCTTTGACACCAAACTACTAGTATCTACCATTGATCTACCCCCGTTCTTTAGCATTATTCGCCTCATGTATGAAATGGTAGAAATTAACACCAATACAGTGATGCCAGTGTAGACTGATCGAAAATTACTAGTGCAAATATTAATGATTTAATAACCTTTTAGCTTGTCTACTACTATAAGCTATTTTTATGAGAACCAGTGCTCCAAATATAATAATTCAGTCAATACAATTCTTGTTGTAATGTCAATAGTAAATGTGCCACACAGATATATATGAAAATGAAACTTTTCAAAACTTATCTTACCATCTTCATTTGAATCTGGAAACGACATCTTTCGTTAAGATCATTTACTTTTTGTTACACATTCTAGAGTAGTTATTATCATCATGTTTCTATACCAGTATGTCTCACATTTCAAAATAAATTTCATTCTGGTCATAATTTGTATAATTATAATAAAAGTTGCATAGGGCTGTTTACACTATATATGCACAGAGAAATGTTGACATGAAAAAATATATATATAAAAAAAAATTTTTTTTAAATAATAATAATAATAACAATTGAGTGAGTGCATATGGAGTTTAACATTGCTGTGGAAATCTTTCACCCATTTGCGACGATAATAATAACAAATAAAAATAAATAATTGCTTGATTGTGCAATTTGTTAATTTACGTCACAGTTGGAATATTTCACTTGTAAGCGACAAATCCTTTCAAAGCACCAATGAAAAATAATATCCCTCACCGACATCATCGAGAGCCGAGCGTCCCAGAGACTCCAGCTTCTGTCTCTTGATGGCGTTCTGTAGGAGACGCTCTCGCTCGGGGTCGTACTGCCGGTCCATGACCGGTCCCGCCAGAATGTAAACATCCTCCAGCGACACATGGATATTCGATGAAAAAAGACTCGTCCATGGGATGTCCACTTTCAACTGGCCTGGAAAAATGGGGAGGAAAACCCAGCAGTTAAAAATAACATTGAAATTAGACCAAAATGCACAAAAGGCATACAATTACGGTTTGTTGAATTATTTAATGAAATATGTAATCAAATCATGATGGTATGCCTTAACCATCTCCATGCTGAAGGCAATCAGAGATACCCCAAAGGGCTGTACCTGTGCCTAATCCAGCAGCAAGAAGGTTATGGTATCATGAGAACGAATATGGAAATTTAGGATTTTTTTTATTGTACGGCTATACTATATTTCCACAGTGGAGAAAACGTGTGGTCAAAAGATAATTGGCACTATCGCAGTCTTCTAGGCCAAGATAAAATGTCCAATGGTTAAAGTATCCTGAGAACTATTGGTAATTTAGGTTGTTTCTATATCATGAATAATTGGTTCAATTTTTAAAGAGGATCAATGAACAGTTATATCAAGGCTTATTGTGAAACGTTGGAAATTGTGTGGTTTATCTTGTGATAGGTCTTACCTATGTATCCAGCCTTCACTTCAATGGGAAGATCAAGTTGTGACTGCAATAAAAGAATCAAGTATAATCAGATAATGACCATATACTGTAAATCATGAAATTAATGCGAGCAGAATATTAATGCGAAAAATGCGACCGTCATATTGTCGCATTTATTTGCTGCACGTTAAATGTAAGACTTGGAGGAAAACATATATGGAGACATGGCCGTTCGCATTTTATTGGTGTCGCATTTATGTATAAAATCTAGAGGTCGCATTAAATTAGTGACGCATTAATTTCATGATTTACAGTATGTGAAGATAATGAATTATTTAAGAATATTCATTTAAAAGTTTTAGAATTTTGTGTAAACTGGGTAGGAAATATAAGTCAGGAAATATGTGTTAGATAGTGGAGAAGCTTTACATGGTAATATACATGATTTATTGTTTGAATTCTAAACCTTTGCAATATTTTCTTTCTCTACAGAAAAATGGTGCCAGCATTTTATACCATGTACAGAACATATGCCAATAGAACAGTTGAAGAAATTAAGGTATGTGCACAAACTCTTACAATGAACCAAATATGATTTGCGGTGACTCGTAAATAAATGTTTTTGAAAAGATAATAAAACATGAATATTTTTTATTTGTTAAAATTTCTGATTTGTATCAATATTATTTCAAACAGCGATAATAATCCAATATTTCGTACATTAGCCAAACCCAGTGATGATACGACTGTACCAAGGAGCTGCTCTTGACGAACTGAAGTTTGACGCCACCGACTTGCCGATGCTGGTTTCACCTAAACCGTGGATATCCATGAACTTCGGGGGATTCCTGGTGGGAAGCAGTAAGTATCAGGCAGGGCAATTTTCCGCAGATCTGCACAAATCTGCTGATTTATTTGTCCAGGGGTCAATGTATTTGCCATGGATGTGGCTTGGGGTCTGCAGGCCGGGCTTGTTTTCCGCTGAAATCACAATTGTCTGATGCCATGTCTGAAGTATAGTACAGTGGTAGAACGTCAGACAACAAAGCCATCGAGGTCCAAGTTCAAATCCAATCAGGAAAATCCCACATTTCTTTCTTTTGAGCAGACGTTTCGGGGATAATGGGATAATGGCCCCATAGGAATCTAACTTTACTAGATGGTTTGAATTAACAGGAGCAATATACAATGTAAATTTGATAAATGTTGATGACTTTTTATTGCGATTGTTGATAATTCTGTGACTTGTTTCTGTGTCACATCTCATAGTTTTTGTATCTCGTGGTTTCCGTGTAGATCGTCTGATCCGACTTCCGGACCAGGCTCAGAATCAGCTGGAGCGGCTGGAGAAACTTCCGTCTCGGAATATCCACGCAGTCCTGGACTCCCTGAACTCTCTGGGAGCCTGTGCCTGGATCATCAACAAGCCGGTACGTACACTGATTTAACCCTCCCCCAGGAGTAGAAGCCAACAAGCCAACAGGCTAGTAAGTCAAATAAGAAGAGTGATTTCCCGTAACAAAAGGTCGCCGGGTGAGTGGGAACTTCTAACCCTGCTCTCCCTGCTGAATTAAGCAAAGGCTCTGCTCTTTGGTGCATCTCCAGTTGCCTCCAGAAAATAGAGGGTTAAGTCTCTGAGACATGATCTCCCTTTGATGCTAGAGTTCCGTAATGTCATCTCCAATATCAACACAAGCTTGAACACATTAGCAATTGTTCCGATTGTTGTCAAATTTAACCAGCTTGTGAGTCCACACCCTGCAAACAGCTTCTTCGATTTTTAGATGCTTGACCTTCTGATCGGCATCTTCAACAACAAAGGCATGAAGTTACTGGACATTCCCCCGCCAGTGTCCGAGTGTCCAGCCATGCCAAAGATGACCTCGTAAGTAGACAATCTTGAAAGCTCCTCTACAGCCCAACAAGCCTATTAAAAGTAACTTTTTTTGTTGTGGATAACACTTGCTGCCAACACTTGCTACAGAATGTAACATTGTTGGTTTTCACTTTCAGAGACATGACATCCAAGCAGAAATCCAAGGTGTTCCGAGAGAGGACAAAAATTCGGCAAATGAAATCCGAGATGTACAGCTTATGGTGCAGCGAGCTTTATCGGTTGTCCATCGCCAACATGGTACAGCACTTTCTGTCTTGATTTTACATTTTGGTGAAGTTTGTAGATGGGAGTCTGGGACAGGGTAACGCATTGGCTAGAAAAAAAGTATTGAAATAAATGTGATATGAGGGGTGGTCTCAGCCAGAGGGATTACTTCATCACGTATTGGTGAAGGATTATCACTGTGATGTAAAACAATAATTTACTTACACCTTTGTCTAAGTTGCTTAATTGGACTCTCAATCCAGCAACTCTGGTTTGAATCCCAGGATTGGCAGTGGTCGTATTAAAATGGCGCCCGACGTGGGATAGCCATCCTGTTACATAAGTACCGGTATTGGAGTAAATGTGTAAGTAAATACTGTGCTACTTTCAGTTTCGGGACAGTGTGTTCTGGTTTCCACACAACATGGACTTCCGCGGCAGAACATATCCCTGTCCTCCTCACTTCAACCATCTCGGTGAGTACAATCTCAGTCTCACATGAGTACAATCTCACACAATCTCAATCTCACATGACTGCCTGACACAATCTCAGTCTCACATGAATACAATCTCAGTCTCACAATCTCTTGTCAGTACAATCTCAGTGTCATCTCACTTGGTGAGCACAATCTCAGTCTCATGTGAGTACAATCTCAATGTATCCATCTTGATTCAGTTGTATTGGTGAGCACAATCTGAATGTTGATATTACAATCTCATTGTTATGTCTCAGTCTAATCAATTAGATCAATTACAATCTGTCCGTTGCACTTTAAAAATCTCAGTTGTAAGTTATTATTGATCGCTACAGTATTCAATAAATCACTTACTATGTTTAATTTATTTAATTTTTCCAAGTTTATTTATGTGTACATGAAGTTTGTTACTAACTTTTCAAATGTAACCAAACATTTGCAGGTAGCGATGTTGCTAGAGGAATTCTACAATTTGCTAAAGGAAAGCCGTTGGGTGAGAAAGGTCTTGACTGGCTCAAGATTCACCTAGTCAACCTGACAGGCTTCAAGAAGAGGTAAGCTGTGCCCCATATATTAATTCTGATTTGTTACTGTCTAATGTGACCAATAAAATCTATACATAAAAGTTCTTATAAAATGTTAGATCAATTGTATGATGATGTCCAGGTATCATGTTGTCACAAAAGCAAGATGCTAATCCCCGAGCCAAAATTTGTGGTTGAGCATGGCTTATTTTAAAGATATGACTGATGTCTTGAATGTTCAATTTTTATTAATTGTCTGTGAATATGTTCAGTTACTAGTATGTTAAAACTTTTTTTTCCCAGAACATCCAATGCAGAAAGACTTGAATATGCCAATGAAATCATGCCTAAGATTTTGGACTCCGCTGACAACCCTCTCACGGTTGGTGAAGTGACCACAATTACCAAATTACCAAATCTGTATAATTGCTTTAGCAATTCACTAGCAATTTACAAAGGACAGGTGGTAAAGCAATGGTAGAATGTTTGACTTCAGAGCCCTGGGTTCAAATCCCATCCCATGTTCGTGAAAGTTATCTTTCTGGCCCCCGTTTCACGACGGCCTCCTAAAGTTGTGAGCTCCTAAAGTTAAGACCCAGCAGATCACCTCCTAAGTTAGATGACAATTTAAGAAGGGATATGACTTGTGACATGGTCGTCAAACACTTTAGGAGGTGATAACTCGGATTAGGAGTTCCTAACTAGTTAGGACACCGTTGTGAAACGGGGGCCTGATGTAATCATGATAGGATGTGCTGTCTGTATTATGGAAATACAGTTATAATCCTTGGTCTTGTCAGTACTAGCCAGTGCTCGCAGGTTCACTGCAACATTCAGCGCTACATATGTTGCAGGGTTTCTTCCTCCTGTCTTAAGCTGCCAAGCCATGATATATTAAATGAAAGAATCTTGAAAGCAGCTCTAAGCCCAAATTAAAAAACAAATAATAGAATATTTGTATGTAATATTTTACTTTAACACTCTCCTTGCTGGATTAGGCACAGATACTGCTCTTTAGGGCATCTCTGGCCTCCAGCAGGGAGAGGGTTAATTGGTAGTCATCAATTTTTCTGATTGGCAGGGCGACAAATGGTGGCAGGATTCGGATGAGCCATGGCAGACTCTGGCATGCTGTAAGGAGATAGCCAACGCTGTGAGATCTCCCGACCACACGCAGTACATTAGTCACGTGCCAGTACACCAGGTCAGTTACCAGGGTCACGTAGCAACCATGGGCGATGGGTGGTGGGTGGAAGCATGTGTTGGTAGTTACAGAGATTTATGATTTTTGTTAAATCAACATTTTAGGTTCGTTTGACAATCTGACTTGTTGTCGCAAATGGGTGAAAGATTTCCACAGTGATGTTAATGAGTTATGAGATTCCAGCTAATTCATAACTTTCTCCTCTTGCTGAATATTGAATTCCTACAAAATCATGATTAACCCTCTACATGGTGAAGGCAACCGGAGATGCCCTAAAGAACAGTAATTGGGCCTAATCCAGCAGAGATAGGGTTATTACTGAAATTGAAATTTAGAAGCAAAATTTATTTGCTATTGAATTTCTTAATTGTTCTTTTGAGATTTATTATCACCTATGTGTTATTTTCAGGATGGTTCATGTAATGGACTCCAGCACTATGCAGCACTGGGCAGAGATAAAGCCGGCGGAACCTCGGTTAACCTCTGCCCATTCAACATACCCCAGGACGTCTACAGTAATGTTGCAGAGCTGGTTAGTAGTCAGACGTAGGGTTAATTTTCTGCTTAAGGAAACCATAGATGCATTGGCTTTGTCTGATTTTTCCCATCAGTACCAGCCGTCGTAGGCAGGTTTACTGCAACATTTAGCGCTATGGTTGTTGCTGTTTTCCTCCTGCTCTAAACTGAATGGTTCTAGGGATTCTTTTCCAATAATACATCTGATGTTTTCGTATATATGAGCCTGTGGCCTTACATGCAATAGAAAATTGGTAAATGTTTTACATTTTACATTTTCATTGTTGCTACTTTTCATGAACATTTTTGCTAGTACTATCTAGTTTGTTTTAACTTCAATCTATGTTACATATCAAATGTTCAATACAAGAATCTATGAAATTGTGAATGGTAAACTTGATGTTGCTGTTCAATTTAAAACAACAACTCATGCATACCTAAGGGTTACAATGAACAACATTAACAACTCTTTTCTAACAACGCTCATTTTATCAACTTTCCAAAACTTCAAGGTTGAAGATGCCAGGCAGCGAGATGCAGAAGATAATGTCAAGGTCGCACAGCTATTGGAAGGATTCGTCAGAAGAAAGGTGAGATAAGCACGTGCGACCTTGACCTACTATAGGTGTGCGGCAGAAATTATTTTCATGGTCCTGTCAGTGAGCATAATGGTTAAGTAAAAGAGAAACATAAAAAGATTATTTCCTGGCAGGTAATCCAACAAGTTTTCTTCCCTTGGCATGTACTAACAAGTTGTCTACCCTTGATAGGTATATTCTCACCAGTTTTCTCCATTTGACAGATAACAAACAAGTTGTCTCTCCTTGATAGATACTGGGGTGCTTTCAAGCTAGAATACGTATTGATATGTATTGCTATGTATTGCTACAGAAGCTGTTCAGCAGCACACGTAGCAATACATAATTAATACTTTTCATTACGGATCTGGAGGCCGTGCACTGTGTAGGAAAAGCAATACGCACGAAGCCGTTCAACGAGCAATACATGTAAGGAAAAGTATTGTATTCATGTATTCTAGCTTGCACGCACCCCTGATCTAACCAGTTGTCTCCCCTGGCAGGTAATCAAGCAGACCGTGATGACGACGGTGTACGGCGTGACGAGGTACGGAGCCAAGTACCAGATCTTGCGGCAGCTGAAGGACATTGCAGAGTTCCCCCAGGAGCACGTGTGGATGGCCAGCGCGTATCTGACAGAGAAAACCTTCCAGTGTCTCCGAGAAATGTTCACAGCCACCAGGGAGATCCAGGTGAAGTGCCGTAAAATATTTCGCAGTCAGAACTAAAAAATCTCGGCATTCATTTTAACCCATTCATTTTAATTCATTCATTGTCGTGTATGGGTGAAATGTTCCCGCTGTGACTTAAAACAATAATTCATGCATTAAGAAACATTCCAAATTAAATGTAGTTTGTTTTTTGAGAATGTCTCGCATTCTGATCTGCAGCTCTGGCTTCCAAATACTTTTCGTGAAATGTGTGCAATGTTACCTAGTGAACAAAACATTTTGAGTACGATTTCATACTCAACTCAAAGGTTTGTTCACAAATCCCCATATTAAATCTGAGCTTGAGCATGAAATCGTACTCAAAAAGTTTCGTGATATCGGGGCCTGATTTATGTCATCACTGCTGACTGTCTCGTGTCTCCCTCACAGGACTGGCTGACTGTCAGTGCACAGGTCATCTCTACTATCAGACACAAGCCTGTAGAGTGGATCACACCACTAGGACTCCTGGTCATACAGCCCTACCACAAACAGCAGTCACTCAGCCGCTTCGGCATCAGAGTAACCAACCATTGGAACAATCTAGAGTACGTTATATACATGCATATAGTATTCTCTGAGTAGGTTTTGTTGCAAGTGACGGTGTCACAAGCAACAAAAAGGAAGGACCAAACTCAGATTAAGATATATATATATACGTAAGTTTAATACATCTAAACAATTGAGTATGTATACATAACAGTTGTATTCTCTAAGTAGTCGGGGCGGGTGATAGTGCAGTGATAGAATGTTTCAACTTCAGGCCCGCATTTCACGAAATGGGTGTAAATTTACGCCGGATTTAAACCACAGAGTATATGCACAAAGTTACATGTAGTCCATGCTTTACGTCCTGATATACGTGTACATTCACTACCCTTTCATGAAACGCTGACCAGGTGCCAAAGGTCTCGAGTTCAAATCCTGCTACAGGAAGCACAGCATCATTGTTCGTGAAAGTTACCTTTCTGACCCGATATTGATAGGATGCGCCATCTGTAAGAGTCGCAATGCAGATATCATCCTTGGTCTGTCAGTACCAGTCGGTGCTTGCTGGTTTACTGCAACATTCAGCACTATGGATGTTGCAGGTTGTCTCCTGCCATAAACTGACAAGCCGTGATATAGTGAAAGAATCTTGAAAGCGGTTCTAAACCCCAATTAATTTTTTTTATAATAATAATAGGTTATTTTCCGAAAGTATTCTTCTGGTAGTAAATCATCAACTCAATTATTGATGTAATGGCACAATCTTGATAACAGTGCTTGCAGCCATAGAAACTAACTTTAAAACTTACTAGCCCGAATAGTGATACAAATAACAAATGTTATGAATTTCTACTAGCCTTTATATTAGGATAGCTTTAGCATTGGGGGAAATGGCGGGGCTAGCGGCCTACCGTATATCGTGGGTCATAGGCCCATACTGGGGTATAAGCCCACTACCCCTTTTGGAGTAGATGGAGTAGTGTTAATTTTGATCCCTGACTGACTGACTAATTCCAGGAAGCCCAACTCACTGAAGCAGAAGAACGGCTTTCCTCCGAACTTCATCCACTCTCTGGATTCCACTCACATGATGCTGACATCACTGTATTGTCTCAGGTGAGTCCAGACCTCCATCCCTGTGTTAGCCACTTCCATGCTGTTTTAACTATTTGCTCATTCAGAAAAAGACTCCTTTTTAAATCCGCTAATGATCAGAGTTTAAAACCTACCCCCAAACTGGGTTCTTTTGAGAATAGTTCCACATACGTGGAGTGATTTCTTGCAATGTCTGTATAGAGACTGTTCAGTTATCTCCCTTGGTTCAAGGCAGTTCTCAGATGTACTGTGCAATGCCTTAAAGGTTTGTTAGTTTATGCTGCTATTACTTGATGATTGCTTTGAATGCAATAATTTTAGCAGCTACTACTATAACCTCAATCGTCTCAAATGGGTGATAAATTCCTGCAGTGACGTTAAACTCCATATTCACTCACTCACTATAACCTCAATGTGTGCTTCCCTGCTATAAATTGACAAGTGGTGATATGAGTGAAATCATCATAACAATATCTATGCACCCCTCCGTATGTTTTTCCTGATATTAATTGCTGAATCATGATATGAGTAATATCATTTTGAAAGTGGCTATAAAACAAATACCATTTTATTACATTTTTATTTATTTTTATTTTGGGGTATATATTTTTTTACTTTAGGGTATATATTTTTATCATCATGTATGGATGAAAGATTCTGCTGTGACATTAAACAATAACTCACTCGCTGATGTTTGTATGTCAGGGCTGGAATCACCTACGTCTCTGTACACGACTGCTACTGGACCCACGCCGCCGACGTCCCGGTGATGAACAAGGTAAACATCACAATCTGCCGCTAACTTTAGAATTTAGCGGCCTTGAACAATATGCACCTGCACATGATAGGTCAGGTGGGGGTTTTTTGTAAAAAGAAGTGGATGTTATACAAGGAAAAGTATGGTAATATTTAAAATAAAATATTACTTTAATTACCATGATTATAGTTATTATTATTGTTGTTATTGTTGTTATTATTATTATTATTATTATTAATATTATTATTATTATTATTATTTCCTGTATACAGATTTGCCGTGAGCAGTTTGTGTCCCTCCACAGTCAACCAATCCTGGAAGACTTGTCGCGGTATCTCCTACAGCAGTTCGGCAACCAGGAAAATGTGTACGTTGTCTTCTCCCTGATGCGTTGTTTCTCTGTCTTGTTCTCAACTTGTATATAATTGGAGTATATATCTCTAAGACTGGCTTTAACCCTCTCTAAATAGTATTATTTAGGGGATAAAGGTCTACTGTTTGGAAATCAGAGGGTATCAATCGTAAATTGATACTGTCTAACACTGAACGCGCAGCGTGAGGTGTTCAATTACAAATTTAGACGGTATCAATTTACGATTGATACCCTCTGATTTCCAAACAGTAGACCTTTATCCCCATTCTAACATGA
>JAUTBV010098578.1:0-16405 GCA_032361325.1 Lepetodrilus fucensis
TTCAGCGCTACGGATGTTGCAGGTTTCCTCCTGCCCTAAACTGACAAAGTCGTGATGTTAGTGAAAGATTCTAGAAAACGACTTTAAACCCCAATTCAAAGACAAATAATTTTAAATCGTGGGGCCAGGTGTATTCGATGTGGGTGTATAAGGTATGTGCATTTTGGACTTTTTGGTATGTCTGGTGTAGACATCCACTCATTCAAGATGGGCCACTTCTACCTATCATTTCCTTTAAGCAAATGAAAAATTGTAATAACCAAATTGCTATTCCTGGTAATACTTTTCAGTAATGTTGCTATTGAAGGAAATGAATGGTTTCCTTTCAGGTGTATATCTAATCTAGCTATGGACACATTAGATGATTTAGATTGTAATTCACATCTATTTATGCTTATGTAGATGTCTTGATTTTTTTCTATGTACTCCTTATTGCTTTGGATGTATGTATATATGTATTATGTAGATTGCATGATGTAAATTAGTTACATAATTATTATATGTCTGGCATTACTTACTTTAAATGGTAAAGCAAACATTGATACCCATTGTCTGTCCGTCTTATGGGAAATCATCATTCAGGTCTCTTGTTTCACAGAGTGATTATAAGGTATCGTTACTCGAAGCTCGTCACAACAGAGACCATAAGGACTTGTAACGATCTCTAATACATGGGCATCATGCACTTATGAGAGCGCTATGTTGTTCTAATCAGTTTCGGTACAGTTTGTTTACATGTCCATGTTACGGTCTTCTTTACAATTTAGCATCAGCCCCAATAATGGACATGTAAACAAACACAACCATTGAAACATCAAATCTCAAGCCATAGCATCAGAAGTAAATGATGCCAGTTAGTGTAGTGTAGCCAATACTGCGAACAGGTATTAAATATCTTTGTCTTCATTGTCTTTGAAACATTTGACCATTAGTTTCATTGTCTCTGATAATCACAAATGGGTGAAAGATTCCGACAGCAACTTCATAATCACTCGCTCACTCATTGTCTTTGAGACTTTTCATGAATTAACCTCAGAGTGAATAATACCTGTTCGCAATAAATGTGTAGATAAACGTAGCCCTCTTTATATGCATATATGAATGTATAGCTTATGCCTAGCAAGAGCTGGTTGCACGTCACGAGGTTGTGTCTGTTATTCTAGTATGACAAGCTGACAAAGCTTATCAAGGACTTTGAACCGTTCCGTAACTTGTGGATCACCGTCTCCGACTGGCAACGGTGGCAGGAGAGTCTCAACAACGACCCTCTGACCTCCATCAACGCGGAGGAAGTGGAAAGAAATGTCAACGATGCGTACAAAACCTTGCATAAGTCTGTCAAGATATTCGCGGATATTCCAGGTATGGGCACAGAAATAATGGAACAATTTGTTATATTTTTTTTTAAATGATTATTTTTTTCCCCATTGTAGTTTGTCAAGATATTCACGCCAATTTCCAGGTATGATCACAGAAATAAATTATAAGACATTATTTTTGTCTGTAAATAATTTTTTAGTATTTTCATCCATCATAGTTTGATTGTCAAGATATTCATGGATATACCAGGTATGCTCACAGATAAATGGAACCAAATACATTTAAATTCTTATCACTTTCATCCATCATAGTTTTATTGTACAAGTTTTATTGTACAAGTTTAACTGCTGGTTTTATTTAAAGAATTTAGTAAGTTTCAGATTATATAGGTCATATTTAGTATTAATGAAATAGTTTTTCAGTAATAGCTACACCATGCATATTAATTATGATCAATCATTCTTCCTTTTATCCTTTGATCATATTCATCATTCTCCTTACTGACTTGAATTCTGTGTCTGGAATCAGCTTTACACTGAATATCTTCTCTGTCTATTTACAAAGTGTCCTTCAATTTGTCTTTTATTTGAATTATTATCTATGTTAGAAATCATGGAGAGTAATCCCCAAATGTCAAATGTCTGTGGTATTCCATCCAAATGTTAAAATTTTATTCAACACCTAGAACATGTCTCATGAACATTTGCAAAAGAAAATACATGTAGTTACCAAGGATGTGTTACATTTAATATGAAGATGTGTTTATATTGTGACCTCCAACCCATTACATACCCATACCATTATCATTGTGAGATATTTATTGTAACATTTTATGCTTGTCTAATGTATATCAATTACCTAGAGGTGACTCCCTATATAATATACTAGTATACCATTGTAACTTCTGACCCCCTTATCTAACGTATCCCATTACCTCTATATCTAACAATTACCATTATTTTGTGACCTCTCATCCCATATCTAATGCATACCACTACCTAGAGGTGACTCCATACTTATTGCAACCCTACACACCTTTACCTAATGAATTCCTTTACTTTGAGCTGTTTATTGCGACTTATCTAATGCATACCATGACAGTGAGGTGACCCCCTTTGTGACACATACCATGACCGTGAGGTAACCCCTTATATAACACATTCCATGACCTTGAGATGTAACGCATACCATGACCTAGGCTTATGTAACATATATGGCATGGCCTGGAACTGACCCCTTATATGACACATTCTATGACCTAGACTTATGTAAAGCATACCATAACATGGAGGTAACCTGTTATGTAATGCATACCATGACCTAGATGTGTGATGCATACCAAGGCCTAGAGATGGCCCCTTATGTAAAACACACCATGGCCTAGAATTATATAATTATATATGTAATTATATATGCCATGACCTAGAGGTGACCCCTTCTGTAACACATTCCATGACCTAATTATGCATACCATACCTTGGAGGTAACCTGCTATGTAAGACCAAGACTTGTATAGCAAAAGCCATGACCTAAAGGTGACCCTTATGTAATGCATACCATGGCCTAAACTTATGTAGTGAATGCCATGGCCTAAAGGTTACCCTTATGTAATGCATACCATGACCTAAACTTATGTAGTGAATGCCATGGCCTAAAGGTGACCCTTATGTAATGCATACCATGGCCTAAACTTATGTAGTGAATGCCATGGCCTAAAGGTACACCCTTATGTAATGCATACCATGACCTAAACTTATGTAGTGATAGAATGCCATGGCCTAAAGGTTACCCTTATGTAATGCATACCATGACCTAGACTTATGTAGCGGATGCCACAGCCTAGAGGTGTCTCTATATGTAAAACATAGCATGACATGGAGGTATTTACCAGCTGTTTTCGTGCACCATGCTGCGCAGCGTCCACGGAAAGGTCAGAGCAGGACGACCCCGATGCAGACGAGGAGGAAAGCGTTCACCTCTTGACGTCCGTAGTCTTCACTCTGTCGCCACATTGCAAGTTATACCGTAACATGTATCGGTGGACGTAATGATGTCTCACGCAAAACGCAAAAAATATATTATCGTAAAACACCAGAACACTCCCCTGTTGTCAGTGAAACACATCCCAGTTGGCGCAGAAACAATTTTAAAAAGCCTCGGTGTTTGCACATGAACAGAATATGAACACATCCTGTTAGAAATGAACACATCCTCTTGAGAAATTATCACATCCTACCTATTCTTAGATATGAACACATCCTGTAACCTACTAATATTTAGCTGAAGTCAGCACTCGTTCTTGTTGCTGTAGGATATGTGACACATCCCATGTGCTACTAACATAGTTTTTTTCAAGGCTGATGTCAGTACTTTTCTTAGTCAACTACACCTGTATCGGTATATCCTATTGCAATGCATGATGGTCCCTGAATTGTCTTGCACGTCTGCCTAAATTGAAGGCTGTCCGTCTGAAAATGTGACCAAAGTTGCTCTATTGGTGGTCTATGGAACTGTGATGTTCATTATGATCGGTCGTCAATCTATAGGAATTTGGTCTGACCCAGAAATTACAATACAATTTTGAGTCAGATTTCATGCTCAACTCTTTTTCCCAAATCTCAATATATAATTTGAGCTTGAACATGAAATCGTACTCAAAAGGTTTCATAATATTGGGGCCTATCTTTGTCGTCTTGGTCCATCAGCGATTGGACCATGCAGCCAATCTACCTGCCACGGTGTTGGTCTATTAGGGATGAAGACGTCATTTACAACAATATTCATTATAATACATAGTGCCATTATCTAAGAAATGCTTGCCGAAATCTCGTCGCAAATGGGTGAAAGATTCCCATGACGTTAAACTTCATATTCACTCACTCACTTGCTGAAATCTGAAAATATGCTCACTTGAAGCAAGTGGTCAAGATAGGTCTTTAAAGTGGAAGATACCCAATTTACCCTCAATATAACACAGATTATTTTTTTTTTTTTTTTTTTTTATAATCCCACTGTAGAGTGTTGATATATCAAGGGCACACTGTACCATATACTAGTACCATTGCTTTACTACCAACCAGTGTAGTGTGACCATGAACTCCTGCCGACTGTATACAGTCAGACCCTGATATAACGGTCTCCGTTATCACGGTTTCTCCGCTTACCGGTCAATTTTTAACCAATACGGATGTCCTACTATATACTTTAAATCGATGAATGATTGATCCGATGATCCAGTTGTTTTTCGCTTACCGGTCAGATTTTAACAAAAACGAAAGTGTCCGGTATAACGGGGTCTGACTATTCACATGATCAATACCCATGCTCACTAGTGAATGATTGTATAATAAAATTCTAATTGATATACAGTGGGATGGTCAAGTTAAAGAATTGGCCAATTATTGAATGGCAACTTCCCACATCTCAGATAATGTGTATATGTATGTACGGCACTATATGGTACTGTTTTTCATTGGTAGTAAGTTCAAAGGTGTAGCTAAATAAATCTGACTGTCTCACTCCTGCTCAATCGTGTTCTACCCTCCGCTGCCTGTGTCTCACTCATAGTGTCTTGATCATATCATTGTAATAACTTGAAAAATATTCATAAATATATGTTCACATATCTAAATATTTCGAAAATTGCTGTTGCTACGCAAATAAATCACTCACTCAATATTTAGCTCTCATTTGGACATGTAATTATTATTAATATTAGACTAAATGTCATGTTTGAATTAATCAAAGAATAACATTATGTTCTGTGAAGGAAATCTTATGAAAGGACTAATGCATTACCCGGTAGATATATTTAAAAGAGAAAAAAACAACTGATTATTTCAAGTTAACAATTGTGTGATCATGATATTATGCAAAAATTGTGTAAGTGGTGATTTATCGGTTTGCATTGTTTAATGTTGTGAGAAATTGCATTTTGAAATTTGTACAGAAAAGAGATTTCCCAACATTCACGGTGAGTTGTCACCATGGTAACAGGTTTTATTCGGGCATTGTTGTTTTCACTTCTACACTTTGTAGAATGACTTGCCATGTTAAGTCAACTAACTGCAGTAATAAGTTATAATATGTGTTAATTAGATCATTAGTTTAATAGATATGTATGTTTAGTTAGTAAGTAAGTAGATACTAATTAAAGAATAATCTCACTTAAAAGCTTAAAAATATATTTTGTTTTTTATACCTTGAACTTTTCCTTGATGTCATAAATAAGAAATTTCTTTATAAATAAGAACAAATTATTAAAGTAAAGAATTATTCCAAAGCAGTCCTGATCCCAAGATTACAAAACAAAATTTCATACTCGATGGCGCCAATGCAAAGTTTTATTTATAAATCCCCAATTAAAATTTGAGTGTGAGCATGAAATTTTCATCCAAAATATTTAGTAATCTTTGGCCCCGAGATTACTAAACTTTCTAAGAATGATGTCATGCTCAACTCAGAATGTTGTTAGTAAAACGTCATGTGATGTCATAGCCTGAGTCTAGGGTTATGACGTCACATGACGTTTTATGAACAACATTCTGAGTTGAGTGTGAAATTGTACTCAGAAACATTTCGTAATCTCGGGCCCTGGTGCCAGTACTGTATACAACAACCTAACTCTAAGGTAACCTTCCTCCAAACTTGACCATAGACTACAACATTGGTAAGATTGGCGTACAGGTATCTTAGAGTAGTGCCGTTTCTTACAGGAGAGTCCTATTCCTGTCGGAATACACCTATAGTCTGCATCCACATTATCATCATTGCATGCCATCAATGTGTCTAGGATTGGCATTGTTCAGATCCTTGTACATTTGAATGGAACAATTCTTAACACTTTAGATGCCAACTGTCTACCGTACTCACATGGTCAGTTTGGAGGATATGAATCCCTAGGTTCTAGTTATGATAAGCATGTTTTTTTATTGTCCAGGATATGGGTATTATTTTTTATTAATCTTCTAGATGTATATTGACAAGAAGAATTTTCTTCTTCTTTTTTTTTTATTGTGTCATGATTGTACTGTGTCGTATATCTGTTGTTGTAGATTTTTGTTCTCTCTCTCTCTTTCTCTCTTGATATTCCCATATTTGAACATGGTGCTTCAATAAGGTGTTTAATGTTGTCCTATTCTGATGTAAACTTAGACTTATCTTTCCTAAAATTTCACCTTTCTTCATAGAACTTTCAATAATAGTTTCTTCAAACTACATTTTATTTAAATCTTAGCATATATTCTGACAATCATAATATATTACCTCAATGACATACTTTTTTTCTCTGAATATCTTATTTTACTTGACTAATTCCTTAAAATATCCAGATGTAGTGTCGTTTCCTTTTACATTCCTTAATTCCTTCATCAGTTCCTTCCTGCCTTTGCATCATTGTATATCATATAATTCTTTAATCATGATCTATACTCAACATTGTATCATATTCTAATCTCATAATTTTACCATAGTTTATGTCATGGACTACTATTGAGTCTATTCGGTAGTGGTGCATAATTTGTGCAAGTTGTAAGGTTTGTAATTGGTTGGTTTCAGGTGTACAAGTGGTGGCACAAGAGGTCAAGTCGAGTATTGAGGAGTTCAGGCCATACATTCCTCTCATCCAGGGACTCAGAAACCCAGGCATGAGGAACAGACATTGGGAACAGGTGAATGAATAGAATATATTTTAATTTTTTAATTTGTTTTTTAATTTTAATGATCTCGGCTTCCCTATTTTACCTGACATCATAATACTAAAAACTGCCCTATGTTCCAGCTGTCCAATGACCTCTGCTTCCCTATTTTACCTGACATCATCATAATACTAAAAACTGCCCCATGTTCCTGCTGTCCAATGACCTCAGCTTCCCTTTTTTACCTGACATCATCATAATACTAAAAACTGCCCCATGTTCCTGCTGTCAAATGACCTCAGCTTCCCTATTTTACCTGACATCATCATAATACTAAAAACTTCCCTATGTTCCAGCTGTCCAATGATCTCGGCTTCCCTATTTTACCTGACATCATCATAATACTAAAAACTGCCCTATGTTCCAGCTGTCCAATGATCTCGGCTTCCCTATTTTACCTGACATCATCATAATACTAATGCCCTATGTTCCAGTTGTCTGGTGACCTCGGCTTCCCAATCAGGCCCAAGGCCAACCTGACCTTCAAGAAGTGTCTGGAGATGAACCTGCAGGATCACATCCAAGTCATTGCCAAGGTCGCAGAGGTCGCGGGTAAAGAGTACTCCATTGAACAGGTGGGTGGACATAGATACATGAGGACAATTATATAGTAATGATTGATGCTACTGCTTAGGTATTTCTTAGGCCGCGGTGAATGTATGCTTGTTCTAAATCTTAAAAATGCGAGAAATTGCTAAAACATAGCTCAAATTCGAATGACCTACTCGATGGCGCCTCCTTTGAAGTTCCTTCTGAAGGGACCAGTCAGTATTTCTTCTCATTTCTGTACTAATAATTAGTCAGAGCGCGTAGAAAAATGGTCCTCTCCCGCACTTCTCTCGACTGCGTTTTCTGGCCCAAAATATCTATTGTTGACCTTAAAGAATGATATTTAATTTTAAGGAAAATATATAAATATTGAATTAATTGAACACCAATTTTACATGCAGTATGCATGGTAGTTTTGTCTTTTGGATTAATAAAATATTCATTGGCAATCATATTTCTCACACTATTGATTGATTTGGGTAATGGTGGCTATAGCTATTACAGATATTGTATTTTGAAGATAGTTACATTGGGTAAGTTAGGGAGGGACACTTTGGCTATTTATGGAGACAGTTTTGGTGACCATTCTTTTGGCTGTCGCCAGGCGCTGGACAAGATGGAGAAGGAATGGAACCCGGTGATGTTCGAGATTATGCCATACAAGGATACGGGGACATTTATTCTGAAGAGTTCTGAGGACACCTCTCAGCTCCTGGATGACCACATCGTGATGACTCAGAGCATGTCCTTCTCCCCGTACAAGAAGCCCTTTGAGGAGCGCATCAACAATTGGGAGGACAAACTCAGGACCACTCAGGTAGGACATAGAACAAGCACTGAACAGGGATAAGTCTGGTTGGACATAGAACAATTGCTGACAACTTGAAAGCAGCTGTACACCGAAAAATAATAATAATTTACATTAAGTTTACATGTGACATCATAATGAAGGACAATCGTATCCAAGGCGATTTCACGCGTGTACTCGCGGATTCGCACCCTCCTGATGCTGAATGTTCTGTTTTCTCTCCAGGATGTTCTGGACGAGTGGCTGCAGGTTCAGAGGTCGTGGTTGTACCTGGAACCCATCTTCAGCTCGGAGGACATCAACCGTCAGCTGCCCGTAGAGAGCAAGAGATACCAGACCATGGAGAGAATGTGGAGGAAGATCATGAAGAACGCCAAGGAGAACCCTCAGGTGAGCAGCACCACACAGACATGGCAATTCTCCACAGATATCTGCTGAATTATTTGTCTCCGGTTACTTTCAACATGGAGAGGGTTAGCTAATCTATTGATGTTGTCCATCCAAGCAGCTGTTTACAATATCTTCTCCCTCCTCAGGTGATCTCCCTTTGCCCAGACAACCGTCTCCTGGACAACCTGCGAGAGTCCAACAAACTGCTGGAACAGGTGCAGAAGGGTCTGAGCGAGTACCTGGAGACCAAGAGGAATGCCTTCCCACGTTTCTACTTCCTGTCCGACGACGAGCTGCTGGAGATCCTGTCTCAGACCAAAGACCCGACCGCAGTCCAGCCTCATCTCAGGAAATGCTTCGAGAACATCGCCAAGGTAACGGACCATCATAATCTCCATGGTTACTCCATCAACTCTGGTAACAGACCATCATGGTTTCTATGTTTACTCCATAAACTCTTACTTTTTCTTTTAAAGCAGTTCTTTATTTACTTTATTTTATTTTATTTTTGTTTAGCTGAAATTCGAGGATGACCTGAAGATTACACGGATGTACTCTGGAGAAGGAGAAGATGTCGGGTTCCGAGAGAGTCTGTATCCTACTGGAAACGTGGAGGACTGGATGTCCGAGATTGAGCGTGTGATGAGAGAGAGCTTGAGACAGATCATAAAGGACTCATTGCAGCAGTACAAGACGGTATGACGCACATGTTGATCTGTTTTATCATTATGTTTCTGCAAGTTTAAACCATTTGTTGCCATGTTGCTTCTCCAATCCATTCAATCTCATCTCCATTCTCTAATTTCCAATCTCCTATTTTCAGTATTTCATCTTTAATTTTCATTTCTCAAGCTCCAATCTCCAATTCCCTATCATCAATCCCATATATCCATTCTCCAATCTCCTATTGCCAATATCTTATATACTTTTTCCCATCTTAAATCCCAATATCTCCAGACTCCACGGACAGATTGGGTGTTGGAGTGGCCAGGTCAGGTGGTAATCGCTGGCTGTCAGACCTACTGGAGCTCAGAGGTGACGGACGCCCTGAAGGGCAGCTACCTCAAGGACTTTTACCAGAAGCTGCTCAAGCAGCTGGATGACCTGAGGAACCTGGTCAGGACCGACCTGCCCAAGATCGGCCGCATGACGCTGTCGGCACTCATCGTGGTAGAGGTGCACGCCCGCGACGTCGTGGCAAAGATGGTGGAGGAGCACGTCAGCAACGCCAACGACTTCGAGTGGATCAGTCAGCTCAGGTTTGCCGTCGAATAATTACGTTTTTAATTTTCCTATTTTTGTGATGATTATTCAGAAAGATGGAAATGGTTCTAGTATGACAGCTGTGTTGCGGATACTACTGGCTGGATGATGAATAATTGCTTGTTTATTTTCCTATTTTTGTGATAATTATTCCTGAAGGTGGAAATGGTTCTAGTATGACTGTTATGTTACAGATACTACTGGCTGGAAGATGAATAATTGCTTGTTTATTTTCCTATTTTTGTGATAATTATTCCTGAAGGTGGAAATGGTTCTAGTATGACAGTTATGTTACAGATACTACTGGCTGGAAGATGAAAACCTCTACACGCGTGCAGTCAATGCTCAGTTCCCCTATGGCTACGAATACCTGGGTAACACCAGTCGTCTGGTTATCACCCCTCTCACTGACAGGTGGGTACAGCTCAGTTGCAAGCATTATTATCTCAACATCCTCTTATCAGCTGCTTATTGTATTGGCTTAGGTCAGTGTTTACTAAATCTAAAAACAAATACCTGCTAGTCAGAAGCACCAGCAGCATTCTCTAAAACCACTTAGTCCTAATACAAGGTTATTATATTGGTCTGAAGAGTGCCAAGTCCAAAGGACTGGTAATAACAAAAGAAATCCCTGTGCTTCAGTAAAGCTTGCGGTCCGGGACCGAGATATTTTTCAAACACTGATATAAGTTATTTACATACCTACATATATTTTATTTTGAAAGAAAGTTACACAACCAACAATTCAAAGCATTGTTCAGGCAGACATCCATGAATTTATAATTCCAACAAATCTTGAGAGATTAATATTTTTAATTAACCTATTCCAAAGAATAGCTATATAGAGGTGTCAGTTTACAATTTTCTTTGTGGAGCTCTTAACATTGTCAATATATATACCTACCACTGCTGTAGATGCTACCTGACCCTGACAGGAGCTCTCCATCTCAAGTTTGGTGGAGCTCCAGCTGGTCCTGCAGGAACCGGAAAAACAGAAACCACCAAGGTGAGATATTCCGTAATTACCCTAATAATTCTAACCCTCTAATAGTTTAAAACCTAATCTAATCTCTAAAAAGAATAAATCCAAACCCTAAAAATGCGATCATGATAAAAAAATTCAAATCAGAATTTTCTTAATAATTTGTTCGGAATATTTTTTTACCATTTTATTTACAATAATATTGTTTACTTTAAGTTGTTTAAACATAAATATTATATAAACATTTCAATGTTCATATTTTTCCAATAATTCTAACGGTTACAAATTTAACTATTTTCTCCTATTTGAATTATGAGGATAATTACAGTAAGTGAGCATGTGTCTTTATAACAATGTGTGCTTAACCGTCTCCATTCTGGAGGCAACTGGTGATGCCCTAAAGAGCCATACCTGTGCCTAATCAAGTAGGGAGAAGATCCACAAAGAAGCCTCTGACCTCACTAGAGGTGCATTTTGTTTAATTCTGTATTTTCTGTTCCAGGATTTGGCCAAGGCTTTTGCGATCCAGTGTGTGGTGTTCAACTGCTCGGACCAGCTTGATTTCATGGCTATGGGCAAGTTCTTGAAGGGTCTGGCTAGGTATGTACTCTACTGGCCTGTGCCACTATGAAAACCATTACGCAATCGGACAAAGCTGCAATTCCATATTGACATAAAATTATTAACCCTCTCCATGCTGGAGGCAACCAAAAATGCCCTAATGAGCAGTTTGTGTTTAATCCAGCAATGAGAAGGTTAATACTATGATGTCTTAATTATGATGGATTTTTATTTCAGCCCTATTTACTTGTTTGCTGTGCCTAATTATAGGTGATTCTTTAATGAGGCTGTCGTATTCACAAATACCATAGCACTCTCGGAGAGATCAGCTAGAAAGATGATTACAAGAGCACTACGGTATTTTAGTAGATACGTGAGCTTCATGAAAGGGTGGCCCCCCATATTTCCAATTTTCAGCAATTGCAAGTCATCACGCAAAATTCTCAAAGGGACTACGGTTTCTATGAACCATGATGTTTTTAACACACCTACCATGTCTTATTTCAGTGCGGGCGCCTGGGCTTGTTTCGATGAGTTTAATCGTATCGACATTGAGGTGTTGTCTGTTGTTGCTCAGCAGATATCAACCATCCACAAAGCGCAGCAACTACGTGTAAATGATAATCTCACCGTTGTTACTTTATCCTTCGTATCACTCCTGCTCTTCCTCACAAGTAGCTCGCTCAGACCTCCCTGCATATTTGCATATATAATTGGCTTTCTATTAAGATAGTTCTCAGGAAAGTACAATCTTTTTTGTTGTATTTTCCTAACAACTGTTGCAGAATAAGTGCTGAGGAGTCTGCCTTGGTGTAGGAATTGCACGTTGTGTTGGTTTATTCGTGTAGTTAAGTGTTCTTTCCTGTATCTATCCCAGCTCACACGAAAGTGTAGTAGTATCAAATAATATGATGTTATTATTATGTTACTTATTAGTTATGATGTTATGTTATATTTTTAACAATTTTTTATGTTACTATTGTGGGTTTTTTGTATTGTTATCGGAACATTTATTTTTTAATGTTTTTATAACATTTTTAGGAATTTAGTAGTTATGTACTAACTATCCATTCTATGTTTAAGTTTCATGAAAATTTCTTCTTTTTAACTCTCTCCATGCTGAAGGCAACTGGAGATATCCAAGAGAAGTACCTTTGCCTAATCCAGCAGGGAGAGTGTTAAAGAGTTAACAGTGGAGCTCCCTATTTTCCATGCATGTCTTTCACCAAAATCATGACGCTATGATTATTTTACGTGTTAGCTGGGATAGCCTTAGTTCTACTTATATTCCACACTGTTATGGTGTACTATGGTACCTTTACTAAAGTTCTAGTACCTCTACTATAGTGCCCTGTTATAGTACCCTACTTTGGTAGGTGGGTACTTGTATTCTCACTTTATTTCTGTCATGTATATCATTGTATTTCTGTTATACATATTGTCGCCTTGTATTTCACTTTCAGACGGAAAAAGGAGGATAATAATGTGAATTAAAGGCACACGCCCCGCTTTTTTATCTCAAAATTTGGGAGTTTCCTATACATTCTAAAATAATTATAATGATACTATTGTCGATTTCTTTGAGGAATTATTTCCTGGAACTAAGATATTAATCACGGAAGCATACGTTATTCAGATGATAACGTAAAATACATTTTATCCTCTCGTTTCCAATTCTTTTATTTTACAAGTTATATTCTCTTTTCTATGTCTATATGTATGTCTGTATTTAGGGCTTCAGTACTGTGACACGTCTTAATGCTGGATATAGTACAAAGTATACAGTGAACCGTGACATGTATCAAGATATGGAACAACATGCTGCTAAATTTTAAAACTGTCCAATATATTTTGATCGTATCACAGCAACTCTCCATTTCAACTAAACAAAGTGTATATGAATAATATTTTAATTTTTGTGTCCAGTAAAAATAAATTAATTAAGATTACCGGTAAGTATTGTTGAGTATCTCGATACATATCCTGTCACATGTCGCATATTGTATCCTTTCGTATATCACATGTATCGCCAGATGAGTTATTATAGATATAATAATAATTCCTCAAACCCCATAGTTATCTAGTCTCCTTTCTCCATCAATAGCTCGGGGGCATGGGCATGCTTTGACGAGTTTAACCGTATAGATATAGAAGTGTTGTCCGTGGTCGCTATGCAGATTATGACCATCAACCAGGCTCAGCTCTCGGGGGTAACGTCCTTAGAAAATATCTTCTAGATGTGCTCTCTCTCTATCTATCTATCTATCTATATATCTATCTATATATCTTTATCTGCTAGCTACTTTTCGTTATACATTTCTTTTAAAAATTATAATGTAACAATAATAAATACATTTATATAGTGCCTAATATCCGGCTAGTAGCCGCTCACTGTGTTGTACAGTATATGTTACATACACTTTTATATTTGTTGATCAAAGCATGCATGTATTGTGTTTTTTTTCAATTTTGCATGTAAATAATGTTTTATAAACAAAATTGAGTAATTATCTTTTTGTTTGTTAAAGATATTAGATCTATACTAATTGCACGAAATAATTTTTGTTTTTCTTTCAAATTTAATTTTAATAAATTCTGTGGTAGTTATTGAAATTAACTTTAATAATGCTATTACTTAATATATATTGTTATGGATTGTTATGACATGCTTTGTGTCAACACAGGTGGACAGGTTTATATTTGAGGGTGTGGAATTAACCCTTAAAGCTTCGTGCGCTGTCTTCATCACCATGAACCCCGGATACGCTGGACGGACAGAACTGCCTGACAACTTAAAGGTACACTGACAGTCTACAGTCTGAAATCTGATTTAAATTAAAGATGTTGTTTATTATTTTATTTGTATTTGATAGGATATGCTGTCTGTACTGTGGCAATGCAATTATCATCCTTGGTCCATCAGTACCAGCTGGTGCTCACAGGTTTACTGCAAAATTCAATAGTATGAATTTTGCAGAATTCCTCCAGCCCTAAACTGACAAGCTGTGATATAAGTGAAAGAATTTTGAAAGCACCGCTAAACCACCAATATTTAAAAAAAATAAAAAGATATTTATTTCTACTGCTCCCATATCCGGAAACGTTTCTTCTCTCCCTTCCAGGCATTGTTCCGACCAGTGGCAATGATGGTGCCTGACTATGCCCTCATCGCTGAAATCTCACTGTTCTCCTTCGGCTTCTCTGATGCCAGGCACCTGTCCAAGAAGATTGTCAGCACCTTCAAGCTGTCCTCAGAACAGCTCAGCTCACAGGTAAGAAAGTCACTTTAACCCTCTCCCTGCTGGATTAGGCACAGACACTGCTCTTTAAGACATTTCTTATAGCCTTCATCATGGAGAGAGTTAATCATTGTATCCTGAACAACTAATAACATGCATGGAATCATGTGTAAAAGAATTGTCAGCACCTTCTAACAGCTGTTCTCAGCTACAACAGTACCATTACTAATGTTATTGTTCATTTAATAATAATAATAATAATAATAAGCAATGACATTTTAATTGAATAGATAATGTAGATCTAGCTCAAAAGCTGCAACTCTGGTGTACTCAATGATTTATGTACCACGATATATTTTTAATTATTTCAACAGATCACAACCATGACTATATTTTCACATGATATTGAGGTTATTTAGTTTGAAATAATTTAATAACATTTAATAAGAATAAAATAAATGTTGTATCTGCTTGCCAGGACCATTACGACTTCGGCATGCGCGCTGTGAAGAGTGTAATCTCAGCCGCCGGTAACCTCAAGAGACAGCACCCAGAAATGGACGAGGTGAGCTCCAGCATTTGCTTCCTTATCTGAGTAATCATTGGCATACTTATCTAAGTGATCATTGGCATACTTATCTAAGTGATCATTGGCATACTTATCTAAGTGATCATTGGCTTCCTTATACTGATCATGGAATATACCATGTTTTGTTCCATTGACTCACATTTGGTGTTGATAGTCTGTCATAAAATATGTTTTTGTAAATTTACAGGAATTGATTGCTTTACGGGCCATCAGGGATGTCAATGTACCGAAATTCCTGATAGACGATCTCAAACTTTTCTCCGGCATCGTATCTGACTTGTTCCCCAACATCAAGTAAGTTCTCTTCGCTGTTGATTCAAATATAACCTCAGAAATAATATTTATCTCTATCCAGATAATGTCAATGTCTATGTCTGCCTAGTGCCTACTATCCTTCTAATATTAATCTATTCAAATATTACCTCAGAAATAATATCTATTTCAAGCCTGATACTAATATCTCTGCCTACTACCCAGATAGTGTCAGTCTATAGTAACTGCTATCCTTTTGATATCAATCTATCAACGTAGTATCCAGTGAGTGTCTAACCCTAGTGTCAGGTTGGCACCAACCTATAAACCTACTATCTTGATAATGTTAGTCTGTCTACCCGCTGACTATCCTTGCACTCTGAATCTTGGCACATGAAGGATAGTGAATAATGTTCTTGATGTTGATAATTAAGCAGCAAACTTTCAATTAATGACAATGTGGGTTCTTCTATCAATTCTCTGTTTTTCATCTATTCTCTGCTTCTTAAAGAAATGTAAAAGGTATCACATTGTATGCGTAAGTATTGGCCTTGAACATTCAGGCATGATACAGAGCTATGTCACCGTTCATTTCACTGAGATCGTTATTGCTCGTAAATCACTATTGAGAACATGGACATTTATTTCACTGGTGGTTTCACTGAGGTCATGATTGCTGGTAAATCACTATTGAGAACATGGACATTTATTTCACTGGTGGTTTCACTGAGGTCATGATTGCTGGTAAATCACTAT
>JAUTBV010098589.1:0-16400 GCA_032361325.1 Lepetodrilus fucensis
TACATATGCATGCAAGTCATGATATTAGTGAAAGATTCTAGAAAGTGACTTTAAACCCCAAACCAACCAACCAACTATAGAAATATCCTGTATTTTATTTTTGACTATACGATAATGAATAGTTTCTCTTTGTTTCTTCAAGTAATTAGATGGTGACAGTTTCGGACCTATGTGAGTGTTATGATGTATAAACTTTCCAGTGGCTTGCTCTGTATTTTGTACAAGTGATTGTCGACTTTCAGTTATTTATTTATTTCTGGTCTACGAATTCAACTCGTTGACATGAATCCAAAAATGTATGTTAACATGGTAACACCTATTGCTGTAACGTTAAGTACCTAAAACAACAATTGTCTTATGAGTTTGTCATGATAATGTTTCTTATGTTTTATTAACTTTGTTTCAAAATAGAGTTTGTATATATTATTTATTTGTAGCACTATTTTGTGCAAGTCATGTAAGTTCTTATATTAGTTGCATAGAATATTTAAAAAACCTAGAATTGTTATAAAGGTAAAGCATGTCATAAAAGCAGAGCAAAATGATGTCTAAATCCTACTTTGCTTCCCAATTGTGACATTATCTAGAGTGCATGTGAACTGAGTTTATCTTAGCGCCATTACAAGACAATGGGAATGACCACAACTTGGTTCCTGTATCTTTGAATCATTGGTTTCGTGTGTCAAATTGTTGCATGCCAAGATCTTGTGTGCAATCAAACCAGTATTCCTATGTTGTTTATCCCAGCATCACAGTTATTGTGCTTCTCTTCTGGTTTAAAATGTTTACCCTCAATTACAGATGGTGCGTTCTTCCGCTACTATATTTGGTTCTGATGTTTCCATGACAAAACCTTCACTGTATCTCCAATGAAAGAATCAAGAGTTATAGTACTGTAGTAATACTACTAATAGATGTGTTCTTGCAAGGGTATGTAAACATGGTAAACATTCTGCAAACACAGGGGTAGAAATAACGCCTGCCCGCGGGCCAAAGGCACTTAAAACCATTGTCAGGCATGCTAACTTCATTTCTGCCATGCCCTGTTGGCCATCTTCAGGGCTCTAGACTAACATTCTGAGTTACTTGCCCGCAGAGCAAGTCAGGGCAAGTAGCAAAGGCATCGAAGGTGGATAATGATAAAAAAATAGGTTGCCCGCAGTGCAATTTAAATTGTCCCTGTACGTCGGGCATATGTTAGTCCAGAGCCCTGCATCTTGATTTTCAATATTCCTTTTTTTTTTTAATACTGCTAAATATAAACATAAATAAAACTTTATAATGCATAAATATACATAATCAGTCGCACATTTGCACACACCTCAATTAAGGAGGCTGGCCCTAGTTTCGACCAAATATTCTAACACAACAATTTTCCTGAAACTTTAGTACATGTATGTTGTACTTTGTTAAGATATGAATCCAATCATATAAAAATATCATAGGGTCACCAGGCATATAAGAAGGTTACATCTCAATGAAGACACCTACCATTGGAGCAATTTTTAACCATTTGAGCACAAGAAATTTTAGTCATACTTTTGGTTAGAATTATCACTTTCACTACAGCATGTTGACTTATTTCTGTAGTATGATCATCGACATCACTAAATATCCATGAAACTTTTCAAAATAGTTAATATTTTGCACATTGTGGCCTTTTCCTTGAGAACAATTACTCGATAGGCTGACGCAAAATTACATTACATATTGTACAAAATGTACTCTAAAAAATATCTCATATTGGAAAATGTGCAATTTTTGGAACAAATACAGATGAATATATATCAAAACTAATAATATTTTTGTCTTTGTCACTATTTTGAAATGATCTGGATTTTGGTAAGAAAATATGATAAAATGTATCCCCCCCAAAAAAACATTGCACAAAGCCTGGCGCACACGAGTGTCTGCGTCACGCGTGCGTCCTGCCTGTGTCTGGATTTTTGCATTTCTATACGCAGGCGCAATGCAGACGAACGCGCATTATACTCGTATATCAAACAAGTTTGATATTTGATGCAGGAGCAAGCGTGATGCAGACGCCCATGTGCGCCAGGCTTAAAACATAATTTCTACTAAACTGGCCGCCTTTCTTTCGAAACATCATATTTTAAGCGATGTAAATAATAATTAATTTTAAAATAGCGATCGCCCATTTCCATGGAACACCAGGGTTAGCCCTGATGCGCAAAATACGAGTGTTTGACCCCAACTTTTGTGAAAATATGCATGCTACCATTTCTATGCTAAGTTGTCAATATACAGCTCAGCTTCCTTCATACAATAAGCTAAGAATAAACAGATATTGGTCAGTATCACATTTGTTAGTACTGGAAAGCCCATGTGTATTAATAGTCCAAAGTATTGTTAGAGAACAGGAGCAGATAACCCGACGTATTTTCAGCTTAATGCCATCCACTAAAGCATGTGCAGAACTGTCCGCAGTAAACTGGGGCCAGCCTTTTTAAGTTATATTATAACTAAATTAATATTTTTCAGTTTTGATTGTTACCAAGGAAGGTCATCTTTACATCATGAATCAGCTTGACCATGATGCCACCTTGAAAAGATTGAGCATTTTAAAATTACAATTTAGAATTTTCATTAAAATTAAGGGTCCTTAGAGATGTTTAAGGGGGCACTCTAGTTTCCAGAATAGAGTGCCCTCCTGGCTATCTGGAAATGTACACTTATTTCTACCCCTGAAACAAATATAACCCCGAGATTATGATTACGAGTTTTGAGTACAATTTCACAAATCCCCATATTAGATTTGAGGTGAGCATGAAATCGTACTAAAAAAGTTCTATATTTCGAATTATTATGATCTATTACCGGGTGGAATACCTGTGTGTAGTTTTGAATTGTAAAGTATTTGGATTGGTTGCAGCTGGTTAAGTTGCTGTAGTTAGGTTCGTTTTAGGTCATAACTTTTCCGTGTATAATGCACACTTTTTATCCCCAAAACTGACTTCTTATGCGGGGGTGCGTACTATATACGAGCACTCAATTATAGAAATAAAATCAAGACTTGATCGAAACGACGTGTCCGCCATTTTGAATTTCAATCAACTTAATATGGTGTTATTAGTTCACCAAGTCTTCATCACCTACACTGCCTAGATAAAATACGATTAAACAATGCTATCTTCATAATTTCACAAAAACGATCGAGACAATATACGGAAGCAAATACAAGATGAATCATATTCCTTCCGAGTATCACAAGATTAACCAAGTTTTTCTCAATGTAATGAGTTCCGGATTTTAAAGCATTTCCCTTGAGAAGCACGTGACTTATCAATAGCTGACTGTAGACGCATATATATGTCAGCATATATAGTGATAAAGTTAAGTAATGTTGTCAAAATGTTTATATGCTAGTTATGCATGTCTATTCATTGAGATAACTTTCTATTATTGGACTGGTTGACATCGAAGTGATATTTTTTTACCTTGCATGTTTGAAATAATTTAGTGACGAAAACTTGTCGCATTGTCGGACTGAGAAAGGGGTCCACATTATACATGAAAACTACGTATTTTCCAGACTTTTTCCCCTTGAGAAAGGGTTGCACATTATACAAGGTAGCGTATTATATATGAGAAAATACGGTATAGCATAACTGTAGAAAAGACTGTAATATCCATTTTCAGTTGCAAAAACTCTTTTAGGCAATCATGAAAAAGTCTTATCGCATTGTCGGATTGAGAAAGGGGTGCACATTCTACATGATGTCTGTGATGTCACAATGGATGACATCCTATTGTACCGGACAACATGCCCTGAGATTACGAAACTTTCTGAGAATGATTTCATATTCAACTCAGAATTTTGTTCATAAAACGTCATGTGACGTCATAGCCTGAGTATGCTGTGAGTCTAGGGTTATGATGTCACATGACGTTTTATGAAAATAATTCTGAGTTGAGTATGAAATCGTACTCAGAAAAGTTTCGAAATCTCGGGCCCTGGTGCCCGTTGCACGTCACTCTTGTAGGCTACAACTATTGTAACGTCAACGTAGCACTACAAGAGCGTCGTGCAACGGGCACCTGGTTTCCTACTCTATGCGGCTGCATGTGTAAGCGTACCATAGGCAGGTACCTGGTATAATCATTGTTCTGTTATTTAACTACTGTGATACAATGAGACGTTTATCAGATTGTATAGATGAGAACTGTACATGTTTCTGACAATCAAACAAGGGCAGATTCGTGCCAGTTGAGTTAAGTCGCCCAAAAGAATTACAGTGTTTAAAATAGTTGAGGAAGTTTAGCATTGGTAAGACGACTGAGAAAGATCAATGAAAAGTCAAGGGATGTTTTATTTTGTCTGAATATTTTGCATTACTGCCAAGACTGAATTAGGGAATATGAAGAGAACAATAATTGAGTTGCTTGGATAGATTGTGTGAATATCTACAATACTTTTGATTTGTATTTAATTGTGTCTTTCTAAATAAAGATAATCTTAATATTGTGATTTATGTCAAACATGCCCTTTCTCAGTCATCTTGGACTGATGTGGGCTGACTACTTTCTTTTAAGCATGCTAGTGTATCTTGCTATTTTATCTTGTATACTTCAGATACATCTCATGTTGTGTTGTATTTCTGGCAGATAATGCAACGCATGTGACAGAAATAGTCTCCTATGTGTTCCACTTTTATCTTATTGAATTTGGTGACATAAAACCGTTATTGTTAATTATTATATACGTTATGAAAGAATTATGAATTAATTATCTAACAAGTGTTAATGGAAATTAACTCTGTAATTTTTTTAACAAATATACAATTAATTATGTACAAGTTAAATCTGCATTATGTGTAATACGAGTTGTATTTCTGCTGCAGTCACATCACCCTGGCAACTGGGATGAGGACGAGTTCAAAGGCAGCCAATCGTTGGACTGCGAGCCCTCCCCTCCCTCCAACAAGAAGACTGCCTCCTACACGAACCTGTTTGACTCCTCCCAGCCCACAGCAGTGGGCGCCTCCTTCCATGCCTCGCAGCCCAACCACGTCAAGCGGGAGTCGCCTCGTGTCCAGGGCAGCCACAACCTGTACGAGCGCTCACCTCAGAGGACTCGCCATGCGCCACCCGTTGTCGACCAGTACCCACGCCTCGACGGCCACCCACGTGCAAACAACCACCCACGCGGGGACATGCCGCTGCCTCCGTATCACTTCGCCCGTATGGAACCGCAACGGGAGCACGGCCCACGTGGAGATGGGAGGCCGCAAGCTCTACCGGAGAAAAGCCGTGCCCCCATCGCTTCTGTTGAAGACACGAATATTAAGACGCCCATCACCCCTCCGTCGGCCAACATTAACAGCCCCAGCATGGAGCGAGGTGTGCCCATGGGCTACAAGAAATATAAAGACCGTGCAGCTAGCAACAGTCCAAAACCATATCACTATCCTCTCAGTCATTCCATTTCACCACCACGTGAGCTTTACCCACAGAGTCCAAATGTTCCTTACCTTCACTACAACAATATACCACCATCATCATCATATCAACCCAGGACTATAAATAGCCAGCCACCGGGCGGGGTGAATGCTAGCCACACCCCTGTGATAACTGACAGTCGTGGCCCACCATCAGGAATCTCGGGCACGAGTAGGACGTCCTCCACTAGTAACCACGGCAACGGCCAGATGGGCGTCATGAGGACGAACCCAGCCCACAGTGGTCCTGGTGGTCCCAGCAGACCGCTGTCTTTTGTGCGAGCGCTAGAAGTGAGTCAGGCTGTTGAAAGCCGAGAACAGTCACAAAGGGGAGACAACTCGCGACAACAGCGCAGTGAAAATGCCCGCAGTTTGTACGACTCCTCGTACGAAGTGTCGGTGTAGATGTTTCCCCCCAGTAGTTTGTTGAGATTTGTTGTTACAAACTATTGGAAGCTGGTTTTATTAACAAATTATTTATTTGCCATTTATTTTTGTGTGCAAATGTTGCAAACGAACAAAAGTAACATAATGGTAAGAAGACTGTGTATATTACTTTTTAACATGTTTCTTAAAGAGAAACAAATGCTTTAGTAACATTTCAGCATGCATCTTAGAGGAATGAGTTGCCTCCCTTGGAGGATACATAGTGCACTTGACTGCAAAGTTGGAAAGATATTTTACAGATTAAATGTTTGAAGTGATTTGTAGGTTGAAATAATACTATTTATTGGATTTTGTGGCTGTTATGTGTAATCATGGTGATACTCTTTACAAGGTGTTGACAGATATCTATCATGTCCATACTGCTGCTCTCTGCATACAATACACAGTAGTCTTGGACTGCTGTATTACATTATTAGGGAGCTGACTGATGCTCGCCGCTCATTTCTTGTCATAAATAGAATTCCTTAGCATATTGTTATTTTCAATGGTAGCTTTTGCAAAAGCATTTGATAAAAGATTAACATGATTATGCCTGATCAATTTGATTTCATGAAATATATTTGTTATTCTAAAAGTGAGTTCAGTTTTGTGAATATATGGATAATATTGATAGCAAACGATGTAAAATTAACAGACATTTCTGATCAACTGTTATAAGTGATTGCATGACCATAATGAATCATGAGTAATAGAAAGTGGTTTGTAAGGTTGAAATATAAGAATGTTTGGTGGGAAGATTGAAGGTAAGTGATGGGAAACCAAAATATGTCCTTTTCTCGATGAGACACCAGACATCCTATTATGTGTCGTATTGACAATTTATACAGTGGATAGTCCGAATGGTTTTATGTACTAAAGGACTGGCCCATATACAGGAATTCAAGAGGAATAATAAAACATACATGTCTGGTTCAATCATTACAGATAAAAGGTACATCATCAACAGATTGACTAATCCAAAAGCCAACTTGATAATTGACTAATCCAAAAGCCATCGCCATATGATGCTAGAAGTGCCATATTTGGATTCCCATGTAACATCACCCAACTCGTAATGTAATAACATTGTCTGTTTAATGCATCTGTCAGAACTTAAAACTAATATTTGAAATATCTCGTATAGTAATCTCCATACAACACACATTGGGCATTTACCCACCTACATTCACCATACACTGCATACTTTGAGGAGAAGTTTGGTCACCTGTTTCCGCCCGACTGGGAGCTGAGTTTTGGTGTTAGAAATGGCAATGCTGTGCATTCATGCTGGTAGATGAATCTTTTCAATAGTGTTGCACTAAAAACCTCACTTCAGATCCATACAAGATAAAGAAACGAGTTTGTCATTATTGCCATGCACACAAAGATAATATTAGTATTTACCAACTTTCATAACTTATACTGATTAGGATTTCAGTATAAATAACTAAGCTAGGAAAACAAATAAAATAGATAAGAGATGGATGTGCGATTTGAAGAGGGAGCAGGCTTGTAGAACTACAACTCGGATGAAGACATTTCCAATACCCAACCGACTTGAATCTATATGTGAAATACTTGTTGAATCTTCAAAACACTAATGAAACATTGCCACCACATTAATTTATTAAAGCACTGAAATATGAGAATGCTTTTATGAAAGGTTTTCAACCAGCATGTTTAGGTTGAACATATAATTGTGTTTTAACAATTTGTGAGCAGCAATGTGTTGGAGGTGTTCCAAAACATTGTGCTATGTTTATACTGTAACAGTATGTGGGAATGTACAAACAACTTGGCTGTATTCACAATGTAATATAAATAAATTGTATGTTATTTCCAGTAAGATATGACTGGCTGAAGAGGCCAGTTATTGTTTTGTGTTCAAACAAATAAGCCACACCAACAAAAAAGGTAATTTTAGAACTTCACCTGGAAGACGGTTGATGGTGCCTAACACTACATTTCACACACATTGTAAACATCTACAACATTATATATGTTTGTGAGATTTGCAGCTTTTTAAAGTTGGAATACAGACACTATATGCATGTTGTTGTTAATGGAAAATTCGCTTTCACCATAGCACTGCCTGTTTTTAATTTGTTGTAGTCTGCAGTAGGATATATTCCATCGTCTGATTCTATGCACATTATCATTTCATGACATTACTGCCTTGATTCTAGGCATTAGTCATTATGATAACGTACATGAATAGTCAGTTTTCCTTTTAGTGCCATACCTTCAGCATTATGACTTGAGTACCAAGTGATTTCTGTAATCTTTGTATGGACCTGCCTATGAAAAGTGTACATTATTCCTTCCTTCATTTTATGATTTTTATCTCACAAGCTTTAGTCTACGTCAGGGGGGATATTATGAAAGAAATATGCACAAGGGAAATTTCAACCTCATTTTGAGTCACCTTTTGAGTATAATGTATCAAATTTTGAATTTTGCAGTTTAATTTTTGGAATTGGCCTTTTAAAAATACTTATTTTCTTGGCTGTTAATAAAAGCCATGAGTATAGTTTTCATTGGTTTGGTGCTCCCATACATTGACATTACCTCTTGGTGATGTCTTGTCTATAACCTGTGTACAGCAACTCAGTATCGCTCAACTGCCCTACATGTGTAAAATATCTGCTCACAATATTTACAGCCAACTTTTTGAACAAGTCATGAGGTCATAACATTTACTAGTACTCTTTAAATTTAATAACAATTGATCAACTATTCTGAGTCAACTTTCATTTGAGGATCACTATTACTCATGTATTATACATAAATTGTTCTACCTGTGTATGCTTTATGATTATCAATTATATTAAATTAAGATTGATGGAAACTAAAATTGCAAATCTGTTATTTTTGGCAGATGGTATCTAGCATATATTCCATGTACTCCCTTTCACTTTCCATTAGTAATTAAGTCATTTCAAAATATGATTACATGTACCGGTATAGTGAATTCCGAGTCAACAGTCACTTTTAACAGGTTTTTGCTATACATAGCTGTAAAAAAATTAATGTGTTGCAATACATGTAATTAAATTATTAATAATTGTTCAACATGCTAAATGAGTATGGAATGCAGGCTGTTGACATGATGGTTTTCCAACTATGGTCAAGGACTCGTGGCTATGGGTGAAATATTCCTGCCTCCATGTAAAATGTCAATTCATTCTTCAACTATGAAGTACCATCTGCAGATTAAAGATTTGAGGAGGTAAACATGATCTGAATCTGAATTTATGGAATACTTGTCACTGTCTAAATATTACTTGTACATTTCTATTGCGAAATGTTGCAGATGAGTGCTTTTGCAAAGTCTCAAAATAAATTGCTCACTATTGAAGTCTATTTTTTTGGTACTACTTTAGTATTTCTTTTCTGCTTGGATGTTTCTACTGGGTAAGTGAATAGTTCAAGTCAATTCAACTTCTGCTATTCATGCATTTATGAATTTTCATATTCCCATTAATATTGATGCGATGCAGTAAAAGTCGAATATTTGAGTATGCTCTACTTTTACTGCATTAATTGAAATAGAAAATTCACTAATAAAAAAAAATTAATTGATAAAAGAAATATCTGATGCTATTTTTGTCATATTTATTTTCTAGAATAACATAAGCATGTATAAAATATACTCACAAACAGTCCTACTCCTTATTTTTGGTATGTACTATTCATTAATGATTTAATATTTGTTGTGTTAATTGGCGCCATTTAAATTATTCTGAACGTTACCGGTAAACCACAGTATTATGTAGGATGTGTGTTATGGATTGGATACATAATCATAAAATGGAATCTGTGAAATGCTGCATATCATCCTTGAAGGGACACATGTGTTCCCATTCACCAATTAAATCTTGTCCAGGGATCTGCTAATTACTGGTACACTGTAATGAAATTTGAATACATTAGTGTATACAAATATCATAGTTTACTCTGCTGAATATATTAATTAATTTATATCATAACATAGCCAGTGTGTTCATAACTGATGGTGTTTTCAGGACACAGTATATTTGTTTTTATTATGAAAGTTTCTTTCCAATATCCCAGATATTTTCCAATATCCCATTGATTGGATACTGTTCCGACTGTTCAATAAAAACTACAGGTTTTATTCACACTAATACCACTATGTGCAGAAATGTATTTCTAGTGTCTACAAGTACAGTACAGTACAAGTATTTTCTGTTTTGCAGGAATGTTGGAAATAAAATGCAAGGACTCCCTTGTCTTTGGCTCATAACTACCCAACATGATTGTGTATTGTGTACCAACAAAAACAGGGGTAGTTATTTGTTTTTAACTAATTATATTTGATGCATATTTTGTTTATTAAGATGTATTTTCCTTTTTTAACTGTACATACTACATTAATGATTAAACGGTTAGCATGGGGGAATCGCCAGTACTGTAATGTGCAATTTATTAAGTGCCAAACATTGAAAAAAAGTGATCTTTCTATATCTAAACGAGTTATTTTATCTATTCACAAAGTGGTATAATGTCCTGCATGCTAAAACAAGCTTCTCGAGCAGTCTGCTGCACTTGTATCAGATGTGTACTAACAACATTGAATGCATGTTCATTTAGTCACAAATTCTTGCTCCTTGCTCCAGTGTAGATATATACATATGTACCTGTTTATGTGCGTTTGTGTCTCTCGTTGCATATTGTTTCTTTCATTGAGAAGTCATAAAGTCAAGAAAATTAAGAGTGAAACACACCTACAACACACAACACTACACTACACTACAGTTAACTTCTGAAATGTTGATATCAGCATTTTTCATCCTGTGACCAAAGTATATCCTTCAGAAATGGATTTACTATTGGCAAAGTTTTGTAAAACTACCTGCATTTCAAAGCAGTTTAGAATGTCTGTCGTTTATCGTTAAGTTGGTTTTTATTGGGTATTGTTCCCGTACGATCGAATCTTGTAAGTCTGCCGTTCCTGAGAGGAGGAGCAGACCCTGTCTGAACATTGCTGTGTATGTACATATATTAATACATCTGTATATTTAACATGTACAGAACGCTGCCATCTGGGCCTGCCTCTCCAAACAGATATATAATTGTAGAGAAATAAAGTATAATATTGTTTTGTTATATACGTTTCTGGTTTTTTATTTTTTATGCTCTTGGCAAGAGTGAATAAATAATAGAATTTCTTTCACAAGAGACAATAATGTCTATATTTTAACCTTCTCCCTGCTGAATAAAATCAAAGTGTTTTATTTCTGCATGTGATCGGGCAACTTGTCACCTTCAGCAGGGAGATTGTTAAAGGCATACGGTTGGTTGACCCATAGTGGTCTAGCATGGTTTTACCTGTTTCGACTACACAAGTACTTTATACAACCAGTTACTTATTCCACATGTCTTCACTAGTTATCAATATTTTAATATTTATATTGCAGTACTACATGTATTTATTAATTATCTTGACATTCCCATATTTGTGCTAGTGCTCATGAATGGTTACTTTGACCGTGTTCAATGCTTAGAGTTACCTCCGTTGGTCAGGAAAATGGAGGAAATTTGAGATTTTATTGTATGTTATTTGGGTTATACAGGAAGTGTAAACTGCAATGTAATTTTCCCTATTCTACAATGGTAAAATATATTTATAGGTACAAAAGCGATTATATGTGTGCTAAGAACATGTATGACAACTTAATCTGTGATATTATGCCTTTAAGAACCTCGACTTGAGAAAATGACGCGTCGCCAGTACGCTACATACTTTGTGTGCAGAGCGGAATTTATGCCAATAATGTAGCCAGACTCGGATAATCGTATAAACAATGGCTTGTATTTGATTAGAAGGAAACGTGGGATAATTCCTTGAAACATCTGTTAACATAAACTACAAACAACAAACATAGACCAAATAACATTAATACTAGTGTCATAGCACCACAGTAAATCCTGTTTGTCTCAATTCCAACAGTCTACAGATTTCCACAGATTGTCTGACATCCGGACGTCTTTAAAGTCCGTCTTCCAGAAATTGGCATCTATGTCCGGGCAGGGAATGATCTCAGCATCATCTATTAGTCTGATCGTACAATTGGACCAAAGCATCTTTGACAGTGTTTCCCCAACTGTGCGAGACCTTGTTGGACTACTACTTGATATGGATTTTCCGGAACATGATGTCTGCATGGTATTCAAGGAGGCTGTGGGTGGAGTACTAACACCAGTGCCGATGACCTTGCCGACCTTGCCTGGGAGTATCGTGACAGCTGGCACAGATCCGAGTCTATGGCTATGCTGATTGTTAACATTAACTGGATATGGTTGGATGTTGTAACTGGTTGGTTTAGTGTTCGGTACGAGTTCAAATGATGACAAAGGTTGACCCTTGTACATTACCTGAAAACAAATTCAATAATCGTCATACGTAGATGTTTATAATAATACACAGTGCGACTAAAATAGAAAAGTAATTGATGGATAAGTACTTGTCCAGTGGTTTCAATAGGTGCCGGCAACCAGCAAAATTGTTGAGTCTATTTTGGAAATTTCCCTAATTTTGCCATCTACTTTCAGTCTTGCTGATACTACTTTGTATGATTTATGCGGGGCTTTTTGCCTCTTACTTTTGCTACTCTGCCACCTACTTCTGATTCTACTGAAACCACTGCTTGTCAGATGCTTGAGGTTGGGATACAGTTGGATAGATACTTTAGAAGAGCAGACCCTGTATGTGGACATAAGTGAGCAATCTGGGACTAACCCTGCTGTAGGCCAGTGTTGTCTTGACGACTGTGGCGCCGGTGATCCGCTGGAACCACGCTGTGGGTGTGCGGAACATCTCGCCGCCAGAACCGACAATCGTCCCTCTCTCCGTCAGACTGCCCCTGAACACCCTGGTCTGGGAATAATAACAGAAGTTCCATATTACTATTAAGAAAACAAAAAAACTGGAATGATCAAAGGAAATTTACAATTATCAAAAATATGTGGTTCACATCATCAAACTGACCACACCAGTATTTATTTGGGGATTTAAATTCAGGGTTATTAGATTAAAGATTAGTTCACTCATATATCGGCTTGTCAGTTAATGACAGGAAGAAACCTACAAACATTGAGTGAATATATGGAGTTTAACATCGCTGAGGGAATCTTTCACCCATTTGCGACGATCTACAAACATAGTGCAGAGAGTGGCACTATATCTGTGAGCATTGGCTGGTACTGACAAACCAAGGATGAAGACTGCAATGGCATAGCACAGAAATCGATGCACTTGCAGTGGAAACGTAAGTTCAGAATTGACCATGGGTGTTTGTATGATCAAGGCAATCGACACATTATCATGTAACTATAGTTACAGTATGCAAGATCTAATTGATTACCTTTGTTTTCACAGACATGACATTTTTTCCAGGAGTAAGCAATCCTTTCTCCACCATTGTAGCCAGATCTGTTTTCTTGATACCATATCCTGTTTTATTTAGTTCTTGTGGAATGGAAGGCTGAAATATGAAATCATATTAAATAGATTTCAAGGGCCAGAAGATACAATGGCCAAACGTTATAATAATTTCAATAGAGGTGTTTATACTAATATGAAATACAACTAACAATGATAATCCTGAAGGATGGAACACAAATTTATTTAAATGATTCATTGTTGATTTGAAATAATGTGAAATGCATGGGTTTTCTCAATACCTGAATAAAGGTGTGTTTGCTGGTCACACAGGATCTCTCTTTTGGTGTATTCTCATTAGTTTTAGGGAAGGAGTCAGCAACTTTTCCAGTGGGCACAACAATACAGTCTGCAGCACTTCCTGGTTGATGAACATTCTGTTCCTTCTGTGTCTGCCTCGCCAGTGCTGATCTTGCTTCCATTTTCCTCACAATCTCTCGACAAGACACCGGGAAGACGTCACTACTGGCTGCTGTGGAGCAAGGGGAGGTAACTGTCCGAGAAAAATCGGTCGTGTTGAGTGGCTGCCCCTCCATTGGACTCCTGTGTAGCGAGGGCGGAGGCATGAAATACTTCTGACTTGCATCTGGATGACATGGACTGGATTCCTTCTGATGTGCTGACAAATCCTTCTTTTCCTTATTCGGTATTGGAGATATTCTAACATCATGCGTACTGGTATATTTATCTTGGCTTGCCTTTGATACAGATACTTCATTCATAGCTTGTTCTGAAGGATAAGACCTTGGCAACTGATTGCAAGACTTCAATGCAGGAACAAGCTGTTCCTCGTTCTGCTTTGATGCAGTTGGAGGTCCTAGTGAACTGGAGTTGTTGGTGGAAGAACCACTTGGAGAAGGAACTGACAGCATGGAGTCCTTGCTGCCCAGTATGTGAGCACGTACTGAAGGGATGTTCATACTAATGCTGTACGTTCCTCCACTGGGTGTCTGCACTCTCTGTAAAGAACCTGCTGCTGTAGAAGTGCTTAAAACCAGCGGGCCAAGATCACCAGGAAGCAGCAGCTGTGAAGCAGAGGACAGCAGTCCATCTTCAGTCTTTCTCTTCTTTGAGGACACTTCACAGCTGTGAGGCCTGACTGTGGCTTCATTGATTCTCTTCAAAGCATCACCTGAGGTGTTACCTTCTGATAAGCCACCGACTGAAATGCCCTGATGTTGGTCATTCTTATGTTGTCTGTTGATGTTCACTTCTTTATTAAGTCTCTTGTAATTTTCTGTTCCTATGGTCAAGCGTTCTCCTGTAAACTCTCCTCTGTCAACGGTCATATCACCATCTTCAGTAGTATTATCTTCCCTTTCAGTAGTATTATCTTCCCTTTCAGTAGTTACATCGTCCTCGTCAGACTGTGATGTTTTGACACCTGTGATAATGGCATCGATTGCTGTTCTGTCAAATTCCAGAACTGAAGATTCTTGACTGAATAGATCTTTCTGGCTGTCTTCATAGACATGAGAAGGCTGTTCTGTCTGACGACCAGTATGGCTTTGAGATGAACTCACTTCCATCTGAAGTCGTCCTTTGGACTTTTGAGACTCTTGAAGACATGAAGCACCTTCCAAATCTGATTGTCTCCTGTTCGTATCCTGACATTTGTTGGGTGTGTTATCTAGTAACCAATGACTAACCAATGGCATCACCGCAGAACTATTTAATCCTGTAATTCTCACAGATTTACTATATGTGTCTCTGTTAGTATCTGTGACAAGTGGAAATGCACCAGCTACTTTGAAAGAACTGACAATTTGATTAGACACATCCTGGTTGTTGTCAATTGGGTTTACACTTTTCAGCATAACTCTTTTCTGAGGTAAGTTTTTGGATGAAACTGGTAACGGAGTTTCCTTTGAGCCATTAGTTTGACTGTCCTCACAGTCCTGAATGTCCATAACTGTGTATCTGTCCATCTGGCCAGACTGGCTGTGACAGTGAAATGTCTCTTCCTGGCTAGCGAAGGCCTTTGCCATTTGATTCTGCTGATGACTACCATCTATGTTGATCCTTGGAGAAGACTTTTCCACATGAGTTGTCTGCTTGATGTCTTGGATATTCCCGGAAGAGAATGCGGAGCTGTCTTTGTGTAAGGAGGTGGTATGATGCATCTCTCTAATGCTGTTCAATGGTTTGGAAGGAGTGAGGGTCTGTTTACCACATTCTTCATGGTGGTCATTATTTCTTTGCCTGGATGATGCATCAATCTTCTGCACCTTATCTGCATCTGCCTTACGGAATCCAGCCAGGAGTGTCTTCAACTTGTTGCTGACCTTCTTGTGTATGTGCACCACGGCCACTAGGTGTCTCTGCCTCACCCCTAGATCCTGCAGGTCTTGTTTGAGGTGTTTCTTGTCTCCCTTGGACAGACTCCTCTTCCTGACCTTGTCCACCAACTGTTCCCGTTCTTGTCTGTGCTGCTGGTTCGTCTGGTTGATGCTGGTCTGCATCTCCTTCACCTCCTGAACCATGCTGGCTGAAACAGGCAGACTGCAGTAGAGATCTAGCTGAAGGAGTACATATTACCAAACCATTTCTATTCAGTTGGCGTTTTAGAGTCACTTTCAAAAGATTCTTTCACTAATAATATAAAAACGTGTCAGTTTATGGCAGGAGGAAACCTGTAACATCTGTAGTGCTGAATGTTGCAGTAAACCTGCGAGCACCGACTGGTACGACAAAGGATGATATCTGCATTGCCACTTTACTGATAGCACTTCCTATCAATATCGCGTCAGAAAGGTAATTTTCGCGAACTTTGATGCCCAATCCCCGGGACGGGATTTCAACTTGGGACCTTATACCACTGCACTACAACCCGCCCCTACTGAACCATAATATTTAGGCCAAAATTGCCAATTTATTGCAGAGTTACAGGGCTCTACAGTTGACTTTTGTTTCTGCACAAAGTCTTGTACATGTGTCCTGTCGGTAAAGCCCTAGACAACAGGCATAATTCTACCAATCTCATTAAAATCATATCTCAGCACAGCTGAGATCTGACGGAATCGCCATATACTTTGCGTCAGATTGCCCTT